>BJBW01010883.1:0-11555 GCA_004320125.1 Scolopax mira
TGGTCTATAGCAGACTCCCAGCACAAAATCACCTTTGTTGGCCTTCCCTTTCACCCTTACCCATAAACACTCAACTTCTTCATCACTGGAGTCTATCTCTATGCAGTCAAACAACTCCCTAATGTACAGAGCCACACACCCCCCTTCCTTGCCTATTCCTTCTGAAGAGCTTGTAGCCGCTCATTGCAGCATTCCAGTCGTGACCATCATCCCACCACATTTCCGTGATGGTGACTATGCCGTAGCTGTCCTGCCACACAATGGCTTCTAGCTCATCCTGGTTGTTGCCCATGCTACGTGCATTAGCGTAGATGCACTTGACCTGGCTACTGATTTCACCCCCATCTTTGGCCTTGACACTCAGGTTCATTACCAGCAGGCCTGGTTTTATCCCCTTTCCCCTTAACTTTTGGCTTAAAGCTCTGTCTGTGAGCTTTGTTAACTCTTAGCCTAGTACTCTTTTCCCCTCCTAGGAAAGGGTTTTCCCCTTGTTCTCTAGCAGTAATTTCTAAATGTCTGTCACATTTCTCTGATGAAATGTCAGAGTGGGAGTCCTCGCTAATATGGCCTCCTTCAAACCGTGGCATGCTTTTCTTAGGTTTAATCTTGACAGGCCCAGTTATCTCCCCTTTCCCCCTCATATCTAGTTTAAAGACCGGTCAATAAGGCCTGCTAATTCCAGCCCCAGAATTCTTTTCCCCCTCTGGGACACCTGTCCCACCTGACAATGGCATGCCAGGTGTTTCATATAGCTGCTTATGTCCAAAAATCCCAAAGCCCTGCCTGTAAAACCAGTCCCAGAACCACAAGTTGATCTGTTGCCTCTTCCTATCAATTTCTTTATTCACCGTTGCCACTGGTGGGATAGAAGAGAAGACAACTTGTGTTCCCAACCCCTTGAGCTGCTGCCCTAAGGCTCTAAAATCTCTTTTAATTGATTTCAGCCTCCTCCTACCCATTTCATCACTACCCACCTGAAATACTAAGAGGGGGTAATAATCAGAGGGGTTTACTAGGTCTGGGAATTTGTTTGTCACATCCCTGACCCGTGCCCAGGGAGGCAACAGACTTCCCTGTGTAGAGAGTCAGGGCGGTATATTGGTCCCTCTGCCCCCCTCAGCAGTCACCCACAACTATGACCCTTCTCCTTTTCCTTTTGGAGCTTGTAGTGAAGTTGCTGTGACGTGTACTTTCTAACTTCTCTAGTTTTGGTGTGCCATCCTCCTCTCCATCGGCCAGTTCCTCCTGCAGGACTCCATACCTGTTCTGCAGGGGTAACTGGGAAGCTGGGAGAGGTCAGGAAGGGACTCGCCTGCTTCCCCAAGCAGGGACCTGTTTCCATTCCCCCCCTTCTTGTTGCTTGGTGAGAAGAGGGGAGGGGGTCCTCCAGTTTGCTTGGTGAGAAGAAGGGAGGGGGTCCTCTGGTTTACACAGGTCCTCAACCTGCTCCCCTACTCTCAGGGAGTGGGCCCACCAGTCAATTTCTCTTTCACACTCCCTGGTGCTCCTCAGCCTCTCCACTTCATCCTTCAGGTGGGCCACCAGGTTGAGCAAATCATTCACCTGTTCACATCTTATACAGGTGTTGTCTCCATCTCCGCTCCATTGCCAGCACCAGGCTCCAGCACTCTGTGCACCCAGAGGCCTGCACACCCATACATTTGCATGGGGCCTCTGTCTGGGTGCCCACAGCTTTCCTAAACATAGCCTTTGCTGAGTACACAGGAGCAACTGGCCTTACCTTGTACACTAGTAGAGGCCCAGCCCAAGCACACACCAGCTCTAGTTGCTCCCTCTGTGCTCTGTCCCTGCCCTCCCTGATGCCTTTTTATCCCCTGGGGAGCAGGATGAACCGGGACTGGTGGTCCCGCCCAGGCTCGCTCAGCGGCACCGCCCCCCAGCTGACAGTCCCCAGGACAAGCAGAGGCCTTGTCCCGGCTTCAAAAAAAGCCCTCAAAAGACCTTCTCGTCGACCTTTTTCGCTGCAGATCCCTTCCCCAGTGCAGTCTTACCTGCCCTGAAGCTGGTCTCCATGGCAAGTATAGGAAAGACATGAACCTGTTCCACCAGTACAGGAAGGACGTGAACC
This sequence comes from Scolopax mira, assembly GCA_004320125.1. NCBI lineage: Eukaryota > Metazoa > Chordata > Aves > Charadriiformes > Scolopacidae > Scolopax > Scolopax mira. Next base: position 2,090 of record BJBW01010883.1, read on the forward strand.
TGTTGGTCCAGCAGAGGGCCACAAAGATGACCAGAGGGCTGGAGCAGCTCTCCTATGAAGACAGGCTGACAGAGGTGGGGTTGTTCAGCCTGGAGAAGAGAAGGCTCTGGGGGGACCTTATAATGGCCTTCCAGTACCTGTAGGGGGCCTACAGGAGAGATGGGGAGAGACTTTTTATAAGGGAGCATAGAGACAAGATGAGGGATAACCATTTAAACTGAAAGAGAGTAAATTTAGATTAGATATGAGGAAGAAATTCTCTATTGTGAGGGCAGTGAGACACTGGAACAGGCTGCCCAGAGAAGTTGTAGATGCCCCATCCTTGGAAGCATTCAAGAACAGGTTGGAGGGGGCTTTGATATACCTGAGCTAGTTGGAGGTGTCCCTGCCCATGGCAGGTGTATTGGAACTTGATGATCTTTAAGGTCCGTTCCAGCTCAGACCGTTCTATGATGTGTACCATAGTGAATCATTCACTGACTGATGTGATTTTCTCCAGGAGAATGGATGCAAAGGAATCTGGGAGGGAACAAACCAAGCCCCATGCAGATATATATAGATGTTATATACAGTCCTAACTTTTTCCCAAGAATACTGATCTTCCTGAGCTCTATAAACTACTGAGAAAGCCTTGAGACCTCCAGACTCAGCTCAAAGTGTGAGCCATAGATGCTCTTAATTGCTTCTAATTGCTTACAGTTGACCCCATGCTATAGTTAGCTTCTGACAATACATTTCACAGTTTATACAGAACTGCCTTAAAATCAAACACTTCACTCTTGTTCAACAAACTAAAATATCAGATCTGGACATATTTCATTTTGATTTTGCTGACATAAATATTTGGTTTTCAGATTAAAGTTTTTTGCTTTTCAGGTCAAAAAAGGCAATAAATAAAAATTCAACATAGGTATCTCTTTAGTAAAAGCATACATTTTTCTTTTAAAAATTTTCTAATTTTTTTCTGTCTGAATGTTTCTGATAAATGCACATCAACAGTGTATACATACATTCACACATACACAAGATAATATTTGTTAGATGCATGCACATAATCTCAAATTTATTCACTCTTTGGAATGATAACAACAATCTGCTAGATGATTGGACAAAATTCTTCATTTCAGCTATCTGAAGAAGATGTTAAGATATGGGAAAGTTGGAAAAAATTCATAGAAACAAGCACAAAAAAGACTTCTTGCTTTCTTGGTATGTAAAGAAAACACTAAATAAACAAATTGTGAACCCAGTAATGAAAGTCAACACTTAAATCTGTGTGAGTTCTCCCTGTGTCTATTTATTTTTCTCTCTCTAAATATTAAATGCAAACTTAAATACAAAGCCAAGAATTAGGTTCCATACATGGAAATGCCTTGGTGATTGTTAAAAATAATGCTGTGGTGTCTCTAGTTGGGAGGTTTGGAAGAAAGTGAACTAAAAAAAAAAAAAAAAAAAAAAAAAGAAAAAAAAAGAAACTGTTCCACTTCATCTAGCAGTGCTGCAATACATCACTCCAATTAAATCCCAGCCAATAAGCAAAGGGACGTGTTAAGTAAAATTCATGAGCTTTGAATGCATGTGAATGAATATGCCAATCAGAATCAATGCCACCCATTCATCTGGTGTAACACCATGGTGATGACAATGAGCTTGAAACCAGCCTTTGTTGTCATCAGCTGTGCAGTAGTTGCCACAGCCCCAGCCTGGATCAAATGTGTGGGACATTTAAATCTTCAGCATGGCACCAACACACAGAACATCTTATTCATGCCGAAAAAGGAGCTATAATCAGTCTGCGAGTAAATAATTCAGGATCAGTTCCTTAAGGGGCACAAATTGCCTTTTTTTAAAATGACCAAAAGGCTGTTCCTCTCCTTGCTTTAAAATGACCAAAAGACTGTTCCTCTCCTTGCTTGACTTTAGTATATGGACACAAGCACAGCTTTTTGTAACCACATAGTATATTTGTCAATTTAGCAAATCTGTTGCTATATTAGTGTCTCCAGTTGAGCCTTCTGTGGACCTTAACTGATACTGCAACAGGAATATCTTTGCGGGGACCTTCATCTCAGCCCTTTTGAGTGCTGCAGTGGCAGATGGCTAGCTCTCACTGCTTTTACAATAACCATTTCATTTGTGATGCTTGACCTGAATTCCATTCCTTGTTTAAAAGTGTGTCTCAGTTCTCAAATACCATTTGAGAATTGCCATTTCCATAGTGTTTCCACATGCTCTTCTCTAAATAACACATTTGCCCATAAAACAGGGTGGAAGAAAAGAATATGGAACTAAGTGTCACAATTGAAAATGTTTAATCTAAATATATCTATATCCAAACACTGGTGACAGCTTCATTTTTATTGAATTTAAATTATACCACTGATATTTTCTTATATGTCAGTTTATATCACTTACAGATCACATTGTATTTTCAGTCCTTTGTGCTATGAGTTACAGTTGTCTTCCATTATGTTCTCAGTAGTTGCAAATGTTAAACACTATGCTAGAGAAACAGGTCTGTGACTGGTGACACTCAACTTCTTTGAATAAATTAAGCATGCATGCTTTCAGTAATAGATCCACCCATTAATCAGTGTGTTTAAAATGATGTGACAACCACTGCATAGAACTGATATTCCCCTAATTTACCAGTGGATATTACTCACTGCTAAACATTTTCTCTGCACATTTCTCATGTTTTTTCTCAGCTCCTGGGCAGGAATTTAATCTTAAAAGGAAGAACAAGTGACCTTAAGGAGCTGTATTTGGAAAGAGGTTCCTTCTGAAATTTCTTCTGCAGCCAATTTCAAGTACACATTTGATTAAGAAGGATCAAACACGATGCCTATATTTGCCAAGAAAAGCATGCATCCTTTGGCCATCCCTTCTCATTCTCTGGGACTGAACCCACAAGGAGTAAGTTAAACAAAATAGGGGGTATAAATGTACGAATCACAAAGAGACAGCAGGAATGCTGCTGCAGAAATGATGCTATCTGCCCATTGGGATTATCTACAACCCTGTATTTTGATTCTTCTGTTAGTGATTCCAGTCTTTTCCTACTGTAACTGACCTGGTCTTTTCCTACTGGAAATTGTGTGATGCATTTCCTTAAAAACATAAATATAAATAATTTACTCTTCCTTAGCTTTTTGCAGCACCTTAAAGTGATCCACACCAGTTGGATGCACGTTCATGCAACAGGCCCAAGTATAAGAGAACTATGAGACACAAAGCAAAGATATATTCCACCTTACAGCAAAAGACATATTTCCTTAGACTCAAAGTGAATGGCAGTTTTTTTCCAGCTGTAACTAAACCCATACTTTATGCCATTGTGCAGTCAATAATAACTCAAATGTAAACAAATTATGTATCTCTGAGCATATATCCATTTAGTTCTTTTTAAAAAGAGTGATAAATGGTTGTTTTCATAATTTGAGACATAATTGCTTGATTTGCAATAACATGAAAGCATGGGAATATCCTCTGTTGATACTCCAGTCCTTTAGCTTTTTTACCTAAGTGTGTTGACCTTCAAAGACCCAGAAAGCTGACTGTGTCCCAGTGACTACAAGGTAAAAAGAGTCCCAAAACCAAGAGGCTTTTTTCAGGTTTATCCTCTGGCAGTCACTAAGTGAAATGAAAAGCTGACAAAAACTCAAGTGTCCACACAGAGTAACAGATGTATTTATCCAGCTCAGCTACTCTTCATAACATGCAACCTTGATATTACCACCAAGGCAAATCCACCATGAATGTTTTAAGCTGATTGAAGACAATATACCTACTCATCCTCATGGTGACAAGGTTTCTGAAGTTCATTGCTATGTGGAACTTAAGGTTAAGAGTATGTATCCACAGTTCATAAACTTGCAAAGCTCTTGGAAAAGCTCCTTGTCTCCTTACTCACAACAGGTTATCGCATTATAACTATAAAGATTACTTTCTCCCACCAGTTGCTAAGGGGACAGAGTCTCAGCCCAAAGCTGCCCATGCCATTCTTACATGGCTGGATGACAGCAGCACAACTCACATGAAGTTACCAACTCAGAACAAGCTCCAGGTCTCCTGGACTCCTGCACTGCTCTGCACCCTGTATCACAAGCTGTCACAAGCTCTTTAGGCCTGTTATTCCACTAAATAAATCACAAGGTATAATTCTTATGGTCAAAGACAACATTGGATTCACATCAGTTATATGATTGCATGAATCCTCTGCTCAACAGCTCTTCTATAGTGAAACAGTACATGAAAAGTTTTTTGTAATCTGGAAAGCTTTGTGGGAACTAATTTTTATATGCTATTCTGTTTGGGTTTTGCAACAATAGACTCTCACCTGAATGGCAATTACTTTGAGTTATACTTAAGCAGACCAAGGGGAAATAAGTCACAACTTTGTTGCTTCTTGTCTGTTGCTGTGGTTTAAATGTCCATCCAATGCGCTAAGCACCTTCTTGTATTTGAAATTATATGACTAACTAGGTAGAAAATTAGATGGATTCTCTCTTTCTACAAGCATACAAAAATGTACATTGATATAGAGGACTCTAACAGGGTTAGGTGTCATTATTTTCACACTTAACCTTACTTCCTGACAGATAGTCAAAGAAATATCATTGCATTTAATAAAACAACTTTCACACAAAACTTAATCAGAAGTTGCTTAATGTGTATGTAGAGGCAAATTCAAAAGAAAACAACAAAACAAAAAGCCCACCTCTCTGACAGCCCTCAATAGCTGTCATAATTTTCATAATTATACCAATAACTTTCTTCAGCAACTCCCAAAACAAAGGTGATGTTACAGTTACGTCTTTTGACCCATTCAGCCTTGGACTGCTTTACAAGAAAATTATGTAGAAAATAGTTAATGTTGCCTATGGTGGTGTTTTCTGTATGTTATTGGGAAACTTGTCTGTTGGTATTAACAAGAAAGCCCAAACTCATCTCTTTTTGCCTGCTAATTAGCCACAATTTTGATGATCAATGACTAGAGCTGGCATTTAAAAAAAAAAAAAATTATTAGAGCTGGCATTCTGTATAAATTTATACAGAACTTTTAAAGCCGAAGCTGCTTTGGGGATTTTGAAAAGAGACTGAATCTGAAGCTGAAACCAAGAGGTGCTGCATTTAGTATTGACTCTCAGCATTAGATTAAATGTGATATATCTCATAAATGAAGAGCTACTGTTGGAATATTTCTTTTACAGGTAATTCAATCACAAAATGTATTTGCATGCTATTTGCAGGGTGCTCCTTAAGATCAGAAATATATTTTATTAGATTAGAAGATTTAGAATCAATATCCTGTACAACCACAACAGTATGCATACACAAAAAAGTAGAAAATAAAATGACATTTAAAAAAAAAAATAACAGATCACCAATTATTTTAGATTCAGAGGGCTGCTTATGGGCTAACTTGAGATGTAAGCAAATAAGTGCCAATTAATTAGTCTGTGACAGTGCTCAGTACTATCTCTTTGATCTTTCACTAGTAGCTGACAACAAGGCACACATACTCGCAATCCTTTAGTTTCAGTCAAATGATCAGCAAAACATGTTCAGCTCATTTAAATAACAGAAGCTGGTAAAATACAGCTATCTTTTATACAGTAAGCAAAGATTTGAGTTCAGATGACAGCATCTGGCATTTGTTGAACAGATAACTTGGAGCCACTTTCATCAGTTGGATAACTTGAGTCAAACTTAAAAATGGATGAAGCCACAAGCCAGAGGCTACAATAAATTCCACAATAATTCCCCTGATCAACCATTGGTATTCCGGCTATTTATCCACAGATGTAACATTGCTCTGCGAACAGTGTCACACAAACATCTGGGCAGAAAGACACTCTGTGGATAGTTCAAAAACAGAAGATGCATTTGTTTCAACAATATCAAAATTCAGGGGAAGCATAGAACAACAAAAATAAGTGATGTGTACAGGCCAGAATCTAGACTTCTATACATAAAACTGTCACACCTTTTTAACTGGAGTGTTGGGATTTTTCTGTACATGTGTATATATTTTTGAGACTTATTATTTGTCTGTGAAACCTGAGAGATGTCTGAAATATAATAAACTATATAGTGGCATGAGCAATATTTACATTTTAAGGTTTTTTTAATACAATTTTTAAATGGCATCATTATATACATACATTAAAAATGTTTTTTCTATCATTGTCATATTTTAACCTACAAAGATAAGGCACTGTCTTGTTTGTATATTTCCTTCTCTATTGCTCCAAGTACTTTGGCCTAGTGGGATATGTGGTCCTCTTCTAAGAGGCAAACTGTTGAGAAGAAGCAGAAATTTACCTATATTGATGTTCTAGTTCAATGGCTAACTTGCTCAAGTATGGAGTTAAATCCCACCTCAATTTAAGTTGAAGTCATGCTGAAGTGAACTGTGGAATCTAGACTCAGAGAAGACAACTGCAGACAGACACTTTGATTTTCTGCGGTGATGTGGGTCAGATGATGGGGAGGACCACATTAGTCCTGCTCCCTGCAGCCGGGTGCTGCAGTGGTCCCCAGTCTCTGTTGACTCCCAGACTCTTCTCTAGCTTTGGATCTGTGACAGCGATGGTTCAGCTGACTTGACAGCAAAGATTAGCAAGTCGCAGTGCTTGGGGTTGAGCACTGGAACTGTTTAATTTGCTAGTATAGACTTAGCTTGTGTGCATCCAACTGGCCTACATGAAAAGGTCTTGAAACTGGCAGGTATTTTTTGGCACCCAAAAGTTTAAAGACCCTTAGGCCTAAATAATGTTGAACTATTTGTGTTTCTCCAGGGAACAAGGATGTTTTCCAGAATAAAAGAGCTTCAGAAGCTCTGAGATTTGGCTTTCTGGAGATAGTGAAATGTGTTTTCTTTCTTCCTCTTTTTTGCCTTTTTTTTCCTTTTCTTTTTTCTTCATTGTTCAGCATGCTCCTTTAGTGTCCCAGAAACAAACACATTCCTTTTCTTAGTAGCCTGTAACAAACACGCTATGAGCTCTCTCCACAACCCTGATTTTCGTTTGTGAACTGGTCAATGCTCTGCATTAAACACATGATTTATCATATCCTCCCTCACTCTGACTGTGAGAGCTGCAAGGACAGGAGACAGATGCTCCGGGGGACAGCTGAGCACTTTTCCCTGATGTAATAATATGAGGGATGGCATCACGCAGGTGTGGTGCCTCCTCCCATCATGGCTGTAGTCAGCTCTGAAAGCCCTCCCATGATTGTATACAGCCCATGTCATGTGGGGCATGTGTAGAGCAGACATGTTGGGTGTACAAGGACTGCTGGTGCAGCAAGCTGAGCTCATGCAGGGTTCAAAAATAAGTGCAGCCTCCATGGTATGGGATGAGGATCTTGAATGCCAGTGCTTAGCTAAGGAGGACAGGCACGGAGAGGAGAGAGGTTTTGGAGAAGTGATGGCAGCTCTGGAGCTCTGTGAGAAAAAGTTGGAAGAAGCCTGGGAAGAGACTGCCCCAGGCAGCCCTGCTGAGGAGCCTCCATGCTCTCCCCTTTCCCTCAGGAATGACTTCCAGAGAAGGCTCTGGCTGGGTCCTACCTGAGCTATTTTGATCATTTATCCCTGTCACCCTGCTCAGCCATTCCAGGGCTGTCTAATCCCTGTTCTCCCCATGGGGCCTGATCATGACCCCTGACTCTGACCAACAGGCCAATGACCCACCCAGCCTTGGCTCATCTGCTGCCCTAGGGAGGTCACCAACACTCATGTGTCTCCACAGGTGATTAGTCAGTAATCAGCAATGCTTTAATAGCTGCTCCAGAACACATTCAGGTTGAAATTGCCTCCTCCTCCCTTCAGGAAATTTGTTCCTCCATGTTCCCTTCTCACTTGAGATTGACCAAGCTTAGACAATTTTTGTAAAAGAATGGTTAATTTCAAGAAAAATAATCTTCCTGCACACTGTTCTGTGGTCCAGGAAGTGAATCCCAAAGGTCATCTTTTCCATGTCCATGAAAATGGCCACATCAAACCAAAAGTTCATCTTGTCCAGAATCACGTTCCCATCAGTGGCCAATAATGGTGCCATGGAAAGAGATTATTTCCTACAGCAAAACCTTCCAATCAGTGGTCTAGTGGCTCTTTAAGACCTGACGTATCTGAAATGGTGAAGTTGTGGCTTGCAGGGAGGTTATAAAATCATTTAATGTATTTCGCTCAAATGAAGCTCAGGGCATTATCACTTCTTTATAGACCCAAAGGAACAGGAGATGGGAGTGGAGAAGGTGATGTGAATCTCTGGCACGTTATTGCACAAGCAGAGCCTGCAATTTTATTAACCTTGTCTGGTTACAATCATGTATTTTGACACTTGTTTCAAGAAATTCTTATTTTGGCTTAGCTTAGCCTTGTTCCAAACTGATTTAGATTAAAACATTGTAAATTTGGCCTAAACAAAAAGAATTTAAACAGAGTCTTTTCACATTAGATTAACCAAACTAGTTGAAAAATATAATTTAACTTAAACTGGTTTAGCATTGTAAATGTAGATAAAATGAATGTGTAACTAAGAGAACGTGGCCCCAGGCACACGTTAAAATATCCAGTTATCACAGTAAGATGACAAGCCCAGCTCTCAGACATAGCATGAAGTAGTCTACCAGCTCTCATACTTAATCAAATCAAAATATCACATTATTTTTTCAGCCACAGAACATAGCATACAGTATCAACCTACCCATCAGCAATAGACCAAGGAAACTTGGTCTGGTTGTACTTCAAGGAGGCACTCCTCAAAGCGCAGGAAAGAGCCATACCCAAGTCCCAAAAAACAAGCAGGAAGGGTAGAAGACCAGCCTGGCTAAATAGAGAGCTTTGGCTGGAGCTCAAGAACAAAAAGAAGGTTTATGACCTTTGGAAAAGGGGACTGGCAGGCAAGGAGGAATACCAGGAAGATATGCAGGGGAAAAATTAGAAGGGCCAAGGCTCAAGCTGAGCTCATCTTGGCCACTACAGTTAAGAACAACAAAAAGGGGGTTTTTCGGTATGTAAACAGTAAAAGGAAGATTAGGGAAAATGTGGGCCCACTGATGAGTGAGATGGGCACCCTAGTGGTGGAAGACACGGAGAAAGCAGAGTTGCTGAATGCCTTCTTTTCTTCAGTCTTCACTGCTAAGGCTGCCCCTCATGAATCCCTGGCCATGGAGGCAAGGGGAAGGGTAGAGAGAGAGGAGGTTTTTCCTTCAGTAGAGGAGGACTAGGTTCAGGACCACTTGGCCAAACTGGACATTCATAAGTCCATGGGCCCTGATGGGATGCATCCATGAGTGCTGAGTGAGCTGGCAGATGTTAACACTGGGCCAAAGATGTTATCATCTTTGAAAGGTCATGGAGAACAGGAGAGGTGCCCGAAGATTAGAGAAAGGCCAACATCACTCCAGTTTTCAAGAAGGACAAGAAGGAGGACCCTGGGAACTACAGACCAGTTAGTCT
>BJBW01010884.1:0-56358 GCA_004320125.1 Scolopax mira
AAGGGTGGCCAGCAGGTCATGGGAGGGGATTCTGCCCCTCTGCTCTGCTCTGGTGAGACCCCACCTGGAGCTCTGTGTCCAGCTTTGGAGTCCTCAGCACAGGAAGGACATGGACCTGTTGGAACAGGTCCAGCAGAGGGCCACGAAAATGATCAGAGGGATGGAGCACCTCTGCTGTGAAGACAGGCTGAGAGAGCTGGGGATGTTCATCCTGGAGAAGAGAAGGCTCTGGGGAGACCTTCTAGTAGCCTTCCAGTACCTGAAGGGGCTACAGGAGAGCTGGGGAGGGACTCTTTGTCAGGGAGTGGAGTGACAGGATGAGGGGTAATGGTTTTAAATTGGAAGAGGGGAGATTTAGATTAGATACTAGGAAGAAATTCTTTCCTGTGAGGGTGGTGAGAGCCTGGAACAGGTTGCCCAGGGAAGTTCCTGTGATACTGTGAGTCGATGCCATAGAGACATTTTTTAAGCCCAAAGGCTTTCAGAGGAATGGGCAGCTGCAGGCAGGCACCGAGTCTACAGTGCTGTTACTCAAGGAAATAAACTCAAGGCCACTTCTAAATAAATCCGAAACTGCTTTTCAAGTTGCAGCCTAAAGGCAAAGTAACTTAAGAAATGCAAGGATTATAATTTCTTGGTTTTGTGTTCTCGCTGTGCAACTGACAGTACGAGCTGGTGCCTCAGCCAGCGACAAGGACCGGGACCAGGTCTCTGCACCAGATCGACGTGTCTCTCACACAGTGTTATTTTCCATAAACTCCAGGTCCTGAAAAAATGCCTAAAGATTTCCTACGTGTCACAAGGAGCATAAAATAAAGAAATGTTGTTATGTGCTTCTGGATAAGTTTAAACACATTCCAATTGTAAAGGCTCTTAGATGTAAAAGCAGTAAGAAGAAAAGCAGGCATGTATAATACTAAAATTTTATTGCATTACAAGAAACTCAGTAGTAGGTTGACTTTAAGTACCTTGGGCTCAAGTGAACATAAATGTGTGGTTTATCTTTTGCAATTGCCTGTGTTTTTAGCACCATTTTGTTTAAAGCCTTTTATTGTTATTTGCTGTTATTGTTAAACTCTTGTCTAAGAAATGCTACCTAAAAATCTCCAAATGTAAAAATTCAGTGTGATGTTCAACTGAGAGCATAACAGAGTAAATTGTGAATATGAAATTGTGTTTTTCAAGATTTTAACACTGATAAAACACGTGAACAGGGAAAAGATAATATAGAATTGTTACAATTTTTCATTAAGTTATTTCTTCTTTCTTTCTCATATGTCTAATTAATGGAAATTTTCTGACATGATCACAGAAATCATAGAAGAGATTATTCTGGAGTGTTACTCCAAGCTAAAATGCTGAGATCTATATAGCATGGAATATAATTATGGTACAGGAAGGGAATGATCGCAGCCATGAAAAAGAAATATAAGCTGCTTTAGAAAATTAAGTAACTTCAACCCCAGTAAGTTCAGTATATTTCTCATCAGCATTAAAAGGAGTTATACCTGCTCACAATGTAAGTAAATTTAAACAAGTTAATTTTATCCTAAATCCAAGAAGCCTATTCTAGGAAACAAAGGATGAAGATCGCGAAGGTATTTGTTTTAGGATGAAGATGACTATCTTGTCTTTGTGTAAAACCCATTAATTCCCTTTCCTGTGTTAGCTTTCTGCCAAGTCAAATATTTGTGAGTAGCTACTCCTTAGAGTCAAAGAATCACAGAATTGTCTGGGTTGGAAGGCACCTTTCAGATCATCTAGTCCAACCATCAACCTAACACTGACAAAAACCATCACTAAACCATGTCTTTAAGCACTATCTGTATTTGTTTGTATTTGTGCCTCAACCCCTTCCCTGGGCAGCCCCTTTGAAGGCTTAATAACCCTTTCAGTGTAAAAGTTTTTCCTAATATCGAGTCTAAGCCTGCCCACCACGGGCAGAGATAGCGGCACCCAACACGGCAGGGACAGCTTCAATTAGCAAAGAGGCAGCTGTTTTGACAAGAAGTTAAGCAAAATGCAAAATCAAGCAATCTCTGGGACCTTTAGGCTGCTCCAGGTCCAAGCCAAGTCGCAGCAGAGGACAATTTCTGGTAAGATGTCCACAAAAGGAAGTTTAGCTGAATTCATCCTGTTTTGGTTTTCCCCACGTTCAGTGTGAGTTACATAGACTCACGCATCCTTTGAATAATTCAGGAACTACCTTTTTAACTTTAAAAAGATATTGTCATGTTTTGCTGCTCACACTAGCCTTCTTACCAGGGAAAAACTGGAGAGAAATTTTTAAAAAAGGCCTATCGGAAGTGTGTCAGTGCTTCTCCCTCTGCCACCCCATCTTTATGCACGATTTTAACCATACACTTAATGAGTCTGGGATTCACCTCAGAAATCCTCCAGGGCTGGTCCTTGCTGCTTCTCCTGAAGCTCATCTGAATTCTCTGGGCAGCAGCAGTTCCTGAAGCTCCCTGCGGACTCTGACTGACGGGCAGCAGCCACAGGCCCAGCAGGATGTCAGAGAACACGACACGATAAACCCAAACACAGCTTAATACAGCTACGATAGATAATGCCAAACTCCTTAAAATTCCCTGTGACAGACCAGCCGTGCCGTGTGTGTCTTTCAAAGCTGGGCATCCGCCGAGAAAAACCCGGTTGCTGCCGCCCTTAAAGGAGGTAAATACCGTTTTTTAGCAGCTTCACCCGGGTTTCAGCTAAAGCAAATGGATTTTTGCTGATGAGAGCCAGATGTTTATTGTGATCTTTCAGACTTACAAGCTTGTATTTCATGTATGTGTGATGGGAGGCTACTTGACTTAAACAGCGCTCGTAACACCACGACTGGAGAAGAGAAGGCTCCGGGGAGACCTTAGAGACCCTTCCAGGCCCTGAAGGGGCTACAGGAGAGATGGGGGGGGACTCTATCAGGGAGTGGAGCCATAGGATGAGGGGTGATGGTTTTAAACTGCAAGAGGGGAAATTTAGATGAGATATTAGGAAGAAATTCTTTGCTGTGAGGGTGGTGAGACTCTGGAAGAGGTTGCCCAGAGAAGCTGTGGTTGCCCCATCCCTGGAGNNGGAGCAACCTGGGCTGGTGGGAGGTGTCCTTGCCCAGGGCAGGGGGGTTGGATCTCGATGATCTTTAAGATCCCTTCCAACTCTAACCATCCTGTGATTCTATGACCCTATGATCATGGAATCCTATGGTATGAACCTCTGACATGGCAGCCTGTGCTGCTGCCCATCAAAGAGGTGTTTTGCAGGGTGAGAGGACGTGTCGTGCCTGGCAGGGTGACACAAAGGTGCCTGAGAGGTTTGGGAAGGTAAAACCCCCCGGGAGAGCACTGGAGGAATTCAGTGAAGGAGCCAAACCCCGAACTGCTGTTGCACGGGGTGTCTCCTGTCCTCTGAGCTGCACCCAAAAAACCATCTCAGAAACTGACAGCCAGCACAGCACAAAACATTGAAGGGGGCATAAACCATCTCCGTGGTTAGTAGACCGGTGTCTGAAATAACTCCCTGTCTCTCTTTTTTATTTAGCAGGACAGAAAGAGGCTGAGCCTTCAGAAGTTCACTGGTCCTTGCAGGAGCAGTGAGCACAGAAGCCTTCTCCAGCCACCCCTGCACAGCAGCTGCAGCAAGGCCAATGAGCCTACCACATGATGGTTAATTTTTCATCCAAAATCAGAATTTTCTCATTTGAAAAGTTTAGTGCCGCACTTTTCAGTCGAGCCAAAGTGAATTTCCTTTGGCCAAATGTAAAGTGTTGGTTTTGAGACAGTTCACAGTTCCACTATTATTATTTTTTTTTTTTGTATGATGTCTTAAAAGAATTTGAAGGCTCCAAAATTCTGCCTGGCAAGACATCTTCTGAGCAGTCTGAGCCATTCTCTCCCCGTGGAGTGACTGAGGAGGAGGCTCTGTGAGAGAAACCAGCAGAAGGTTCCACCATTTCCACCACTGAGACAACCTGAGACAATCAAAGCCAAAATGAAATAATCCAGTCTTCTGTTGAAAGCAAAACGTCTATTTATTTTTTTTACTTGATGGTATTTCTTTGCTTGTTTCACTAAACGTGACTTTTTACTAAATGTTACATTACTAAGCATGATTTTTACCCCGCAAAATTCTACTGCATCCAAAAAGAACAAGTGTTTGTCACTAACACTATAAAAAAGAGACGGGCCCCCCTGACACCAGTGGTCTGTGGTGTCTCCCTACCCCTGAGCCACGGTTCACTTCTCATTCCTCCCATCACACTTGCCAGTTATTGCTGCTTTTACCTTAGAAACATTTAGAAGATTCATCTTTTTTCTTTCCGAGGCTGAGCCAGTTACTCAGAACACAGCAGTTTCCAGTGCTCTTCCTTAATTACACCCATTGCAAAAAGAATGGCTCCATTTGATAAATACCTTTAATTTGAAACTTCCACGTCTCAGTATCTGCACCAAGGGTCTAATGCTGAATTCCCACTGACAACCATGTAACCATCTAACAACACCCTCTGCAATGAGGATTTTTTATTTTTTTTACTTTGTTCATTACTATTTCTTAATTTGTACTTTGGGATCTGTTGCTTCTCGGGTGAAAGAAAAGCAAAATAATCCATATAGAGGTGCAATACATCAGCATGGGCTGTGCTCACTATACAACAGGAAAAATTTAAGATGAAGAAGTACAATGCTGGGGACAATGAGACCACCAGTGGAAAATACAACCAGCATCTCATCCAAATGAAGACTAAATTCAGCCTGAGGAAAGTGCTGCCTAAGAGAGCTAGAGAAGATTAAAGGAGATCAGCCAGTATCAGCTGAAAGTGCAGTACTTTGAATTCAGTTGGCTTATTCTTGACTGGTGCCTTTAATGGCTTATATGCACATTTGTTCTTTCCTGCAATCTGAGTTACAGAAATTGCTATGCAAGCACAAGGTAAACTTTCCAAACAGACTCATTGGCACATTAATCTATACCCCGATAATCGGACTGAATCTCAGATTATTTTTTTTCATTAAGCAGTGGATGTCAGCTCCTTTGGGCACACGAGGTGTCATCAACTTTATGCCGGCTTTGCTGACTCCTGTAAACATCTACACTTGTAAGCATTAATTTTCTTAGAGCTGCAGCACATTATGTACTAAAGGGGATCAGAAGTAAGCAAAATCATCTGGAAAATACAGTCTAAATTTATATTGCTTCTGCTGAGAGGATTAATTTAACTGGCTGGAGACAGAATATATATTAAGCCATTAATGTTTATAAATCTAGAGACACAGAATAACTCATTTTACACCGGCTATTATTACCGTGCTCATTTTGCTTGTATGTGCTCAAAATGCTCAGTTACCCGAGTTGAGGGTACTCTGAAATCATTACGTCGCTCTCTGTTCAAGGGCAAACCCATCCTGTGAGTTTGGATTTTTCTGAAGATCTGAGAACACCTAATTTTTGGTTGTGAGGTTGAACAGCAGGAGCTGAGTGAGAGCAGAGCACAGCTCCCTCTGTACGGTGGCAAGGGATATAGAAATATACTTCAGAACAGCTACTCTTCCCAAGTCCCAGCTGCTCAGGTGTTATTTCATCAAATAACTCATTTACTAATTGCCTCCCGAGGGTATTAAAGAAGGCAGCTCCCCTTTCACTGCAGGGCAGCACCAGGGGCAGAGAGAAGGGGTCACACTGGCAGCCCCCCCCGCTTCCCGAGGCACGCAGGCAGTGAAGAAACACAGCAGAAGAGACAGCAAAAGGGAACCATCAGGAAAAACCAGACAGCTTCAAGACACTGAATTAGAGTATTTTATAAAGAGACGTATCAATTGATAAATAATTCTTTTATTCCTTTGTTCTTTGGAAACGGACGGAGACAAAATTTAATACATGGATTTACCTCTCTGTGGGAGTGGGAAAAGGTTGAATCCCATGTAAATTGGTAGATGCTGTAGATACGTATGTGTAGATTTACTGATGTGGGTTTATGATGCTTTCACTACTTCTAAAGCTCAGTAAATCTTGAAAGTGAAGCTTTTGAATTCCGTACTGTGTCCTGCAGCACAAAAACCCCAGCAGGTCTAGTTGGTCAAGTACCGAAGACAATGAGTTACTCAGCTCATCCTGTCAGATGCACCTCTTGGTGCTTTGAGGATTAGGCAATGATTGACCAAAGCTTTTGAAGGTCTAGATGTGAGACTAGAGTGACCAGTCCAGCACTGAACCCTGTTTAGATGTGTTGCTGGTGATGGACCAAGCAGGAAGTTTGTAGGCTGACGTACAGCAATCCCTACAAAACTGTCATGTTGGCTACCTTGATGAACATCTCAGGCAAATGCAGCACAGCTGCACCTCTTCTTTCTTCACATGCTCATCTCATTGAGCAATATTTTCCAATTTATAATAAAGCCTGCAAATTGGGGACCATATCAGAGACCAGTGCAAGGGACTAAATCGATCTGAGCTAACCTTAGGGATAAACTGAGATATCCCTGACGTACAGCAGTACCCTCAGGGGAAGGTTAGATTGCCAGAATATCTGTGTAAACCTCAAAAGCACATTAACCATAAAAAGTAAAACACTGTAATAAGTAATTCTGAGGGAAAAGAGAACATCTCTCCAGGCAGTTTGCTGATAGACTGAAATTTGTTTCTGCAGGGATTACAGTGCCTTATATTAGACTTTGAAAGGAAGTGATCATTTTCAGAAAAATAAACATTCTTTCTGATGGGACAAATGACAGGCAGGGACTGAAAATGGAATTTTGCCCTCATGGAGACCTTCACAGTGTTGGCAAGCTATGTTATGTCTGTCCACTCCCTTCTGCTGAAGCATTAGACAAAGCAACTGCTGGAAGTAGAATAATGGACCTTAAGGACCAGCAACCCAATCTGGTAGAGCAGATTGTGTTTACATATTCAGAGCTATTTAGCAAATCATATTGTGAATCAAGTCTGCAAAAATCAGTACCTTGATAACCTTTAAATAGAACTTTATATTGGCCAGATGGAACACAGCAGAGCATGGTCAAGATTGGGGTCTCATTCTACTAGGTAATCAACAAACATGAGAAATTAAGGTTGGGAGGGAAAACAAACATGGCACTTAGAGTACACTATTAAACACAGGGCAGCAACTCCTGAACAAGCAGAGAGAGATATCTCTACATCCCCACAACTTGAACCAGAGCAGCCACCTCTGCAACGTAATCACAGAGTCATTTAGGTTGGAAATGAGAACTTATGCCTACAGATCTCTAATCTCTATGGCCCAGCTCCTCCTGGGCTCTCACTCTGCTATTACAATATATACAAATACTAAGGGACACAAGGGATTGCCAAAGTTTATGTAGTTGCTCATCTGGCTCCTGAGCACCTACCACAAACAATTTTTTGTGCTACTTTCATATCTGCTGCTTCCTCATTCATTGGGCCTTTAATGTTCCTCTTCCAAGGCCTTTCTACGACAGGTCCCTAGACCAACCAGCCAGGTGCTCTAGTAGCTCTGGCCAACAACTTGCAGGTCCATTTGTAATGTGTGTGGCCTCTTTCTTGGTTCTTTTGGACGAGGACATCGCTACGCTCCCTGCCTTGTTGCTTGCTACAGCCAACGCATTTTGACATTGCAGTAGAATAGACTATTAGAAGGATTTGCCATTGCAAGCATAAAAATCAGCATAATAAAATATGAATAGCACGTTGAACCAGAGTAGTAAGAAGAAACTTTAGCAGTAAAAATTAATAATGTATCAGTTTACTGCCTTATGGTCCATTGCTTATCGAGTTAGTTCGGTTTCCTCTTCGACGGAATCATAAAGGCTTCCAGTAGAAAAATAACTCGACAGACCTATTTGTTTATGATCTTTCAGTACCAAGAGAGAGATCAAACCCATAGTTTTGAAACCATCTTTCAGGAAGAAGCTGCCTTCCCCCAGCAGGGTGTGCAAAGTGTAGGGGAGCATTGAGAAGAAACTCCTCAGAATATGCAATTTTTCAAGATGAACGAAAATCCTTGTCAAATCCTAGCAGTGAAAGAAAATGAGAAAGTATGATTAATAGCACCATTGAAAGTAACAAAATAAACCATGAAAGCTAAACAATCTAACATCGTGCAGGGAGCCTATGAATCTGAAGAATCAGTTTAATTTATGCATGTTTAGTGGTTTGCTACGTTTCTGAATTCTAAAGGGTAATGCCCTTGCCTTCCCACATTGACTGAGCAAAGTTCCCAACACTGGACTCATCTCCACCATCTCCCTTTACGTCCCCCCTGGTACAATTAGCATATTCCACAGCTATTTAGGAGTTGTCAATGGCTGTTGCTCAGATATTTGGGGGTTTGGACTCCAGTTTTCAAGAGGGAGGAATGATCATTTCAGGCTCCTGAAGGAAATATACATAGTTTAAAGAGGAGAAAACCTACATATAAATTTTCTTGGCTTCCTGTAGGTCAAACTAGCTGTTTCTCCCAGTGTTTTCTTTTAGAAAGAGCAACACAGAGGTTTACAGAGAAAAATAAAATAAAGCCCTTTAGTAATGAGCTTATTCCCTGATGCAAATAATTGATAAAAATTCCCCAAGATATGACCATTCTGCGTTAACTTTGAACAAACACTTTTAATATTTTTCATATTAAATATTCATTTCATACTGATGAGCCTGCTTGAGTTGCACCGAGTGAAATAGAGCCAAACAGGACTCCCCAGTACCTCTGCATTACATCCCAACCCCAAACACTGGGTTGGGAAAAACCGCATAAGGGATGCTCATTTTATTGCTTTTATCACATAAAAGTATTAAAACTGGGCAAACAACTCCAAGAATATTGCAAAGAGAGCTACGGAACTGCTAGATCAATGCAACTAAAACCAGTATTTCTAAATTTCTAGCCAAAATATTATGTACCTATAACCAGACTCCTGAAAACACACATTTCTCTAGCTCTGACTCAGATCCATTTTCCCACTATTTTTATTTGAAATTTATTTTAACGTATACAAATAGGAAGAGATAGAAAGCATCGTTTTATAAATTATCTCTGCCTGTCTAGTTCCACAGAATAGAAGAGGTGAGTCCATGCAACCAAATCAGTCAAATTAAGATTTTGTTCTTATCTAAAAATTCATTTCCTGACATATAGATTCTTGCCAGTCATTACCCTCAACTGCCCAACCGCTTCCCTGGAGGGAATGCTGGACAAAACATTGGCTGTACTACTGGGAAGACCAAACATCCCACAGCCTCTCATTTAAATTTCACACCTTTTTCATCTCCCGATCCTGGTGGTACCACAGAATTTCTCTAACTACTAAATCTGAAGTCACTCATTTCTGTCATCGTGCTGTCGTGACCAAACTTTCTTTCCTCTACCTAACAACCACCCACAGTATTTTCTCTTTCTACCTCCCACTCTGTTTCATCTTTGTTTTCTGATGGTTTCTCCACTAATTCCCTGGAATTTATTGCTTCATTTCAGAATCCTTTCTTCGTACCTCTGAAATGACTTACATTATTACAATTCATAAATGTCTATTTCATAATTCATGATGAAATAGACCAAAAAAACCCCAAATCCAGATTTTAATAAAGCAGTCTTACAACCTTATGGTTATAGAATGGAAAAGTCTAATTTCTATCATATTATTTGTTTTATTACTGAGGCTGATTGCATTTGTGCCATCTACATGGGGTTTTTTTAAGAGGATGAGGTTATGCCCCCCACCACGTCAGCAGATCAGGTAACTGGAAGCCTCCAGAGTGTGTTTAACCAACATATTGAAGTCAGCATTTAGTACCACAACTGGGCATTTTGTAATATTTAAAGTACTATTATGATGAAACTTCTTTTTATCAGTTAGATCTTCATTGATGTAAATTAGCAAAGATTAACTGATATGACTTAGAGCACTTTGAGTTTAGATGAACAGATCTTGTTGCAACTTGAGTCTAATCTGATCGACAGAATCGTAACAGACATGGTTTCTTTGGGGCTTTGTTGTTGCTTTTATCTTTTTGGAATAGCACATGGAAGAAAATAGATCTTCTAACCATATTCACCTTTGCAGGTTTAAAGTATTATATTTGAAGGACTGGTGTATTTTTCAGCCAACAAACTGTCCTCACGTCCCTTAGGCTGACCAGCTAAATATTTGAAATTAGGTAATTTTGTAGGTAGACATTACATCTGCACCACACCTGGCAAAAGCTGACAGCAAACTGCTGCTAGAGAGGGCGGTTATCCCAGGCATCTTCGTGTGCCCTGTATTCCTGTAAAGGTCAGTTTCCTATTGGTTTGAAAATGTAAAGGTTTCTAGAGGGTACAGCATATAAAGCAAATGTTCATCAGACACAGAGCATTGGTGCAGAAGATGCCTATCTTTTTTTTCCCTTAGTACAAGCTTCATCTGTTATTTTAACACCCTGATGCTGAAAATTAGTAACTCCTGTTTGCCCTTATAAAATTCATCCTATGAGATTACCTCGGATAATTAAGATGTACAAGAGGATTTTAGAAAAATGAAAGGAATCATGGCAAGGCTGGCAAGCTTAAAAATTAAGCATACCTGCTAGGCTGTTGTGTTTCCTTACTCCACTGCTCTTCCTACTCACTCTCTGTGAGCCAGCCAGGCACACAAGCTTTGGGAATCTTTAGTCAGCCCATCTCTAAAACTTATAAAAGGTCACAAAAATTACAAATCCTTACATTAAATTAGAAAATTAGTAAATTAGAATATTATTTAAGTAATTGACTCACGATATATGACTTGAAAATGAGGTTTATTCCTTTAAGCCTTGGGAATGGGCCCTTTGTGCCAGGTTGGGAGCACAGGCTGTCTCTGGCGGGGTTTTTTTTTTTTTTGGGGGGGGGGCTGTCCCTGGGACACCTCAGCTCAACTTCTGCTGAGCAGAATGGGAATTTGATCATGAAACGCACGTGACAGCACATGCAGCTAGCTGGCCATGAGCACTATAAATACTACTACTTAGGTTCTGGAACTAAAAAGGGTATTAAAGGTGCTCCTGAAGCTGTAGTGAATGCGTTGTAACAAATACTGAGATGACAGCTTCAGCCTGAGCCCGGCGCGAGAGCGTACACCGGTGCCACATCCTGGCAGCAGAAAGTACTGGCTCGGCTGAAGGAAAGCAGCTGATCCTTCACTGATCCATCTCAAAGCAAAGAAATTCACCATTCCCGTGCCTGCAACCTGCAACAAGGGGGTCACGCCGTGTCTGATGGATAGAGACCTGTGGCTGCTCACCTTCCTTCAAAACTACCGTCGCGGGGCGGCTTGAAGGGTTTCTCCTGAGTCCCTCCTGAAGTGGCACAGATTGCTGCTCCTGGTTTTGGCCATCTCAGCCTCCTCTGGGACAGGAAAAGTGGCATCCCTCTGCCCCTTTCTGCATCCCTCCCCCCTAGGGCCAGCACGCCCACCCAACATCCCACAGGAGCTCCATCCTGCCTCTCATCTCCAAGGAGAAGACAAGCAAGAGATGCAGGGCAATAAATGGATTTTTATAAGCACCTGACTCCGAAACAAAGCACAGGTAGAAGAAAACCAGCTGTAGATAACACTGCAGAAGGTGGAGGCTCCTCCCTGCATGTTAGGAGATCTGTTTCCTCCTGGAAATAAACCTTCTGTTTTAAGGCAAGCTGCTATGCTTTGTGTTAAACTACTGCCAAAAAAAATCACAGCGAGATAACACCACATCTGCATTCAATCCAGTGCTCCCATGTCTTTTAAGGCCAGGCTGGATGGGGCTTGGAGCAACCTGGGCTGGTGGGAGGTTGGAACTCAATGATCTTTAAGGTCCCTTCCAACCCAAACCATTCTGTGATTCTGTGATCTTAAACCTGCCCCTCACCCTTTAGTGTCTACACATCACACTTTATATTTCATACTTTGGCCCTTGTAAAGGCCCGTTTGTGGAAGGCATCACAGTTTATCAGCATCATAGCACATTAAAGAAATACTGGAAGTGGCATGAAGTGCTTCCTTTGGTCAAAAATGCATGAATTTATTATACATAGAGTTTGAAAGTGAGCACTGGGGCAATTTTCTAAAATCTAGAAAAGAGTAAAAGAAACAAACCAGTATGTAAGAATTTATTTTATTTTAAATTCAACTTTTATTTGAAAATATTTTAGTTTATTTCATTTTAAATTAACTATATAAAAATTTATTATAGGATTCTTAATAAACACGGCTATTTCTACAGAGTAAATCTGCATTTTAGAAGTACTGAACACCTGTATCTGTTTCACACAACTCACCAAATATAATTTTCCACTGTATAAGACACCTCTATCAGATGATTGTGCTGTTACAATAGGTGCTGGCAAAAGAAAGTCAGCATTTAAAGTTGTTAAACTTAGAAAAATATCATTGAAATCCATAAGGATCTAAATTCATCATCAGACAATAAGCAAATAAATAACAGAAGAACACATCCCACTGCATTCACAGGGGGACAGAAACTCGAGTCACTTTTAAGGCACACTTTTAAGCATTATTGTGCCCATTAAATCACACCATCAGAACTTGTACGACTACAACAATAAATAGAAATGTACCTTAAATATAAGAGCCGTTTCACAGAATTTGTGTTTGACAGGCTATAAGCTTGCTTTTTTGCAGCTCCTTCTTCATTGGTAGGTGAACTCTAGAGGTCTGGTTGAAAAAAAAAATAATTGTATTAACAACATGATCTTATTTCTTAATAAAATGGCAGCACGTATTACCCAGGCAAGGCTCAAGGCCTCAGCATGAAATAGCAGGAAAGCTTATTCAGGGAACAATGGGGTTTGGCACAGAGTTAGAGGTGATTTCTTCCAGGCTTCAAGTCAGGTGGGTCACCTGGGTCATTCAGGGCTGTCAGCATCACTTTCTTCTGCTGTATACACGTCCTCCAAGTATGATAATCTCTTTTAAAATTTCACTCCCGGACCTTTGTGCTATTTAAACTCAACTGTCCTGCAGAAATTTGGGTATGCACCTTGTGGCTGCCTTCTACCCAAATATGAAGGTACTGGGTGATCTCCAGAGGTCACCTCCAGCCCTGTATCATTCTGTGAATCTAGTGACAAAAACTTGATTCAGCTGAAACCTTCAAAACCACAGAGAGATCTTGGAAGAAAGCATTCAAAAGAACACCTTCCTTCATGGCCAAATGTGTTCCTTTTGCTTTTGGTGAGGTTTTAACATACCAGTGTAGTCCCATTCTATTGTTTGAAAACATCAGTTTTAAATCACGAACACCAGGGTGTTTAAGCACCTCTGAAAAAGTTGCTCAATAATTTCTTTATCAGGACGAATCGACCAATAATAGCCCCCTCCCTGATTCGGAGAGATATAACAAGACCTAACTTCACAGAGTGCATCAAAGCAGATTTCACAGGCTTAGTCTGGGCTGTTCTGCAGACGCAGTGCTGCTGTCCCTCTGGACAGATTATTTATCACAATATATTACAGCTGATTCATGGGTGCTGAATGCAAATAGCCACGCTGATGTTAAGGATGTTGCAAAGCTAATAATGAGGGCTATGAATCCTAGTTTACCATCGCTGCTCTGCAAGCATGTAATTCATTTCAGGAAGGTGAGAAAGCTATTAAAAAGTAGCATAATGTGACTCATTGTGTCAGGCAGTGTAAAGAGCGTAGGAGAATCGGGGTTTGCCAGCATCTCTCCTGGTTTGAGTATCTCTGAATGAATCTCTCTTCCCCTCCTAGTTAGATGAGTGTCTTGCTGCCTGTTTCTAAGTTACTTAAAACAGAAAACTTAGTTACCTGTACAAGAAACTACCTGTTATTTTGTTCATGATAGAAAGTTCTGGCTATTTTGGCTAGTATTTTATTATTTCATAGCAGAGGGACCAAACATGAAAGCTAAGCTGTTTTGCTGCTGAAAAAACCCAACCAAACCACTGAAAAACCCCACACCTGACTCATCTGCTCAGGATTTAGATAAAGAACAGTAAAGAGGACTAAATCTCTCAGATAATACTCAGAACAAGTTTTCACATACAGACCAGTCTCAAACTGCCTTTTTAAATGGGCAGAAGTGGATTGACTCAAAGGTAGATGGATCTGAAAGGTCCCTTCCAATCTTCCATGGTGTTTAGAAGATCTGCAGATGGTGCTTAACAGTCCCAAACTGTCTTTGCCCCTGCGTCATATGCTGTGGTCCACATACTTGACTTCCCAGTGGGAAGCATCCCTCCAAATATTTGTCTCTTCTGGATGAGTCTGTGCTTCTGGGCAAAGCAGAAACCCATGAGTTCCCAGCTCTGACCACAGTAACACCAGTTCACAGCCTCAGTTTCCCTAAGAGAAAACATTTCTAGCCTCCATGAACGCAAAAAAAAAATTGAATAGGTGAGTCCAGGGTAATAAATACCTACATGAGTATGCCTGAAACAGTAATTTTCATCTGAAATCTGAAGACAAATATTGTCTGGAGTAACAAGGACACAAAGAAGGGTGAACCCCTGTAGGATCGAAGCCCAACACTGCCACACTCCTGCACAGAATCCTGCTCCATTCTGAGTTCCTAACTCCTATTAAGTTGCTCAGAATCTTGCAAATGGACTGCAGAAATAACAAAAAATACCACATCTAGTCTCCAATAGTGTCACGCACTCCTTCGCTGGAAATCAGCCCCATGCTGTCCTACCCCATCCAGAGATCACAGAAAGATAGATTTCTCTTCCTCTTTTAAAAGGGCTTTGTCAGTTCTTAGAGAACTCAAACAATAGTCAGACAGGAGGAGAAGAAATTATGGCAGATGATAACAATCTTCTGTAAAATGTGTGAAATTAAATTTAAATTAATTTTAGTATATTCATTTTAGGGAAGAAATAATTATTTCCAGTGGTTAAAAAATTCTTCCACATTTCTGACACAATGGTTATTAAATCTTTTCAGAAATAGTCAGTTGACTTTTAAAGCTATAATATAAGAGGCCTGTACCTTAGGAAGTATATTCAGTCTGAAATAGAACCTGTAAATGGATTTTTCTTATCATCCGTGAAGAAGTGTAAACTTAATCTAGTCGCTGGTTCTTTATCTCAATTCCTTTTTAATTGACATCCTGCTTAAACTAATGAAAAACCACCCTCTCTAAAGTCACTGCCATTAGTACCTTATTCTGGCCTTGTCAGGAATGACTGACAGAGAGGTGAAGCTTAACCACTGATAGTCGGAAATCTTTCTGTTAATCCACAGTCAGTAAAATCTCCCGACTCTTCAGACTGAAGAGAGAGCCATTATTCTTTGGAAGTACCTTCAAGAGGATTTGGAATGGTAGATAACGTGATTCAATAAGACCTTGGTACACCCTTAAAACTCCACTTAAAAAGCCTCACTGGGTTATTAGATATTGTGATTTATTCTAGCAAATGCTTTCAAAGAAAGCTCAGGAAGAAAACTAAGAAAGCTCTATATTTGAAACATAATCTTTCCTGCCTTCCTGTAATTCAAGTTCCCAATTCTCCTGGGACGCGGCCGTTAGTCAGAGCCCAGATACAGCAGATGATGGAACCACGACTGAGAGGAAGTGAGGACTGGCCAATTAAGCCCAACCTACAAGAAGCCTCTCTCAGTTCCCTTGACCCAAGGCAAATGTAGGTTTGCTGAGCTTGGTGACACGGGGCCCTGGATCTGTCAGAAGCACAATATTCCGTTTACACCACCACGTCAGTGCTCTACTGGAGCCCAGGCTGGAGGGCAATCTCCCAGTGAAACAGGCTGGGTAGGAGAATGATCCCTGCTCCTGACATCCAAGGCTTTTTGAGTCCTTGGAAAACATATTTCTCATTTTCAAACTTTTGGGACAGTAAGTACAAAAAAACTTGGTTTAATTCTTTATATTAAGATTTTAGTTTGGGAGGAAAAAAACCCATTCTATGTTGTAATATAGCCATTCTCTAACCAACTCTACTCATCATTTAACTAAATAAATTCAACATTGTTAATAAATTAAGTAGTGGCCAGACTTACCAGATAAGCATTTTTATTTTCTTGAAAGTCCTATGAGTGTTTACATGCACTTCTGTTTTCTATATGAATATTTCGCTTTTCAAGCCATCCTGGTTTTTTTGGTTTTTTTTCTGCAATCATTTGAGCTACAACTATCAAGGTACTTCTTGGAAGCCAGGGCTGTAATTCATCCTTGTCAGAAACAGATGGCTGAGAAAATGAAAGCAACAACAGCAGTGAAAGACAAGGCCACCTGGGTCCATCAAGCTGATGAGAAAAGCCTATGAAACTAATGCCAATGGTATCTGGAGCCAACACAAGTAGGGTTTCAAAACAAGAGCTAGGAATCAGTCAATAATAAATGGGGGGAAAAAAACAGGACCCCCCTATGAAGTTGTAGGGAAAGCAGCCCTGGGAATTCCAGACATAGTCAGCATCGTGAAACATGCCAACTTTGAACTGAATTGGCTTGGCTGGCCCTCAAGAACCCCAGACCCTGAAGGTAGAAGGGAGAGCCTGGAATAAGGATGACTCTCCCTCAGTCTTGGTGGACAACAAGTTGACCATAAGGCAGCAATGTGCCCTTGTAGCCAAGAAGGCCAGTGGTCTCCAGGGGTGCATTCAAGAGTGTGGCCAGCAGGTTGAGGGAGGTCATCCTCTCCCTCTACTCTTCCTTAGTGAGGCCACATGTGGAGTCCAGTTCTGGGCCCACCAGCTCAAGAAGGACAGGGAACTACTGGAGAGTCCAGCGGAGGGTTACAAAGATGATCAAGGGAAAGGAGTTTCTCTTATGAGGAAAGACTGAGAGACCTGGGTCTGTTTAGCCTGGAGAAGCGACGACTAAGAGGGGATCTTATCAACACTTATAAATATCTCAAGAGCAGGTGTCAAGAAGATGGGGTCAGGCTCTTCTCAGTGGTACCTGGTGAAAGGGGCAACAGACACAAGCTGGAAAACAGGAAGTTCCTTCTGAATATGTGGAGGAACTTCTTTACTTTGAGAGTAACAGAGTCCTGGCAGAGGCTGCCCAGAGAGGTGGTGGAGTCTCTGTCTCTGGAGATATTCAAAACCCACCTGGATGCATTCCTGTCCAGCCCGTCTTTTGAACACCTCCAGGGATGGTGCCTCAACCACCAAACCTGGGCAGCCCCTTCCAAGGTTTGATAACCCTTTCCGTGTAACGCAGTAAAGGTGTTTGGCTGTAAAAATCCTTTGGAGTTTGATGCTTTCTCTTTTCACTTCCCTATAAAACCACATGAATTGGCAGGGCAATGGTTTGATCAGCCCTGCTATCACTTCTGCTTACAGATACCACACGTGGCGCGATGCTGAGGGGCAGAGCAACCTACGGAGACCCGAGTCCCCGTGCTGCACTCAGCAAAATTCACCAGGATTCCCCTATTTCCCGTGCAAAGGATAACTCTGTGAGACTTCAAGGTACAGCACTGCCCAAAGGTGAGGAGGTACAATCATAAACCACAATATTGATTATAGGGAAACAAAAGCTTTGCTCAAATAGAAGAGCTACTCACAGGTTGCGGCAGCAGTTATCTGCAACGGCAGCCACTTTGAGCTTTTGGGTTTTATTTAAAAAGCTTAATTGGAATTTTTATTACTCCCAATTAAGCTTTTTAATTAAAAAGAAAGTTGAAAGAGGCTGGAGGCAAGTATTGCTGAAACTCGTATCTGCATAGACTCTGAGGAGGGAAAAATAGGCAGATTTGTAAACTGCAGCTGCAGCTTTCAGCGACACTCACTGCTGATCCCCTTCACCTGGCCAGGGACACACTGCAAGTGCAGCTACACACCTCCAATTGGAAAAAACCAGCCTTCCAGCTTTAAATAGCACTCTACGAATATGAATCTTGCTTCATTCCTGCGAAGGACACACCACGTGAGTGAAAAATCCTACCAACCCCCCCCATCTCTGCTTTATTTATTCCATGAACGAGTTGAGCTTGGCAGGTATTTCCAAGACCAGGGGAGACCCACCACACAAGGAATTTACCGACATGCCCGCAGACAGGGGCTAACATCCACAGTTTTCTCCAGACCTTTACGGGCACAGCCAGGGCCAATAGATGGCATGTTCATAAAACAGGGGACCCTTCTAGCCCAATGTTATCCAATCCAATCCAATCGATATTTTTGGCCCAAAATTTCTTTCAACTTTTCCCTCAAACTTGGTTATGCCATCCAGCCCTTAACACTTCATCTGAATTAAGGAAAAAGCACTGATTTAAAGAAGGGGTGAGAACCATTACGGAGAGATCTGCAACATTTAGCTGGCAAACCAGAGACCATATCCAGACCACTGGAACTTTTTTAAGATGACTAATATTTTGGACCAAATCTTAAAAATCTCAAAAAAAATAAATACTTCATTCTTGCACATTAACTTCTCCACTCTTTGGAAGCAAAGCTACTTCATATTTAGCCCTACCTGAGGTTTGTTCATATCGTAAGATAATATTCTGACAAAGAGAGATGTTGGATTACACCTTGGAATTTACTCTACAGTTTCTAGAGAATACCTGGTGAAAATATTTTCAAAATATGCCCAGTGACATTTTTATGAATATATATATATATCTCAAAGTTCATCACAGTTCTTAGTGAACTGATTTTGAAAGTGTTTCTCAGGTATAAATCTCAACAGAGCTGGTTTTTACCTCATCTTTGCCTTAAGTAAAAACCTTATTGTGAATTTCTCTTATAGAACAGATGTGTTTTGCATAGGGCTTAGAGGACAAAGATGCAGAAGGGAATGAAGATTAGTATTGTATTCTTTTTTTGGTTTGTTTTTTTTTTTTTTTTACATAAAGAGTGAAAAGTGAAGGGATTATCCAACCTGCAAACCGAAACAATTTTCTCATGAGAAAGAGGTGTTTAATCCCACAGGAAATTAAGGAATTAAGAGAGGTTGATTTCCTTCCTGTTATTGTAGATAAGCTGTGTTTTGAGCAAAGACTAGAAGGTGAAGGGTGTGGGCAAACATGTACCATTTTTCTTAGAATGACATAAAACAAAGATTTAGGGATGTTCACTTCCTTAGATACAGTCCAGACAGTGCTTTTATATTAAATTATAAATCACACTGGTAATAAAATCATCTGAGTACATAAATCTAAGAACTTTTATGTCTTCTGTGTTTTCTATCTTTCCATCTCTTTAATATCTAATTCTGAATATTTGCCTGTTTTTACATCAAGGTCATTACCAAACAGTTTACTAACTTAAAGAGAATATGCTTCACAGATATTAGTTGTCTGAGGACCAGAGATTAAATTATAATGTTTCACTTTTAACCATTTTAGGGCTGGTCTTATTTAAGTCAGAGTGCAATGACGTAAAACCCCACACAACACAGTTAGACAGTGAAAGCTTTGTTCTGAAATATACTGGGGTTTTTTTTCCTTGATTTTCTTGATTTCTTAAGCCAAAATGTCTGAGGACTGACAGCACAAAAGGTTTCTTCTAGCTGGTGAAGAGCGATGCTAGAAAGGGCACAACCGGCACCTCCCACGCTGTGAATTGGGGGGGGAAACTTTGGCTCCACCTCCCAAGCATGAATTAGTATGTACAGCTGATCCATAGGGTGAGACCCATAGAGGAAAGGAGCTCTGCAACTGGTTGCCACTGGGTGTAGATATCCAGGCTGTGTTTGACCCTGGAGCTGTGTGGCTGGAATACTGACTATAATTCAGGAGAGACTATGATATTGCAATTTACATTAAATGCTTAATAGTAGCCATTCCAGACTACATAAAGATGCCTGTCATTTTATAGATTCAAATCTTCTAAAGAAGAGGCACTGTTTCTACATTTTCAGTGCTTCATTAACAAGGTTTTCTTTAAAAAAAGCACTGCTGGCAATATTGTAAATACATTTACTCTGATTCATCAGTGAGCCCTGGGATATTTTTTCATGTTTATGGATATGATTTTATGTATTTGTTCATGAATATGTCTCTTAGATACAGGCTGGTAACAGTTTTATATGAATCATTAAATATTTTTTAGCAGGGATTACTAGGAGTTTATTTGTTTCCACATAGAAATGAGGTTATTTTGTTTGTTTTGCAAAATGTTACTATTACTGACTGAGGATCTGCTGGGGCAATACTGATAAGATGGGGATAAAGGTTTCAAAGCCAATTTCATTTGTTTTAACTGGATTGTTTCATCTGGTACATACCAACAAATGTCTTTAGCGGGTGAGAAACCAAGGCAAATGAATCAGCCATAAACCTAAAGCACTGGCTTTATGATAAGGAGAATTGGGTTGTTTTCTCTGAGAAACTTGGTAGAATTTCTTGTGTAAGAAGTTATCCCTCCTGCTAATGGTGTGATACTGGCTGTGGGAGTGGTACCAGCAAGGCTCCAGCACCACTCAGGGATGCTCACCTCTGCTCCAACCAAACATTCTTGCCTCCAACCTAAATACATAACTTTGGATAACATTCAGGATGCATCCCCGGTACAGTGTGGGGAGGAAGAACGGGGAAAAAGCCCGCTTTATGTAAATGAGTCTACATTTTTTCCTTTAGTCTTACCAAGTTGGCTATAAATGCCTGCCTTGCCTAATCTTTCAATCAGTCAATCTCAGTCAGAGAAGTCGGGGCACTTAAGAGCTGCTGCGGTTCCGAGTAATTACCTGAACAAAAGATTGTCTGGGACTGGGCTAAGTTTCGGCTCATCTGTATTCAGCAGCGTTTTTCAGATCGTGAAAGGAGAAACCTAGAAAGTACAAGGGAGGAGACACAGAAAATGAGACAAATGAAAAGGAAAAAAACATACTGTGAATGTACACCATAAGAAAACAAAGGTAGAGATGTATTTCTGTTGTTCGATGAAAGCAAAGATTTCTATGAGAATACAGAAGTTGCTGGAATAAAACTAATTAAGAAGACTTCTCTGCTTCAGCATTAAATTTCTGCTAAAAATAAGAAATAAGGAGGCAATGGACTTTTTAACTACCAATAACCAAACACTCATTGGGGCTATCTGGGGCTAGAGTTAGCTACTATTTCAAATCATGATGGAAACTTAACCCCTGGTCTCTTACAGGGGTTAACATCTTAACCAGGGATTCATAAAATTCACCATCAAATCACCTAAGCTAAAAATTTACAAAAGCCGTAGAAACTGTCCCAGTTACACTGAGCTTTGGCTTCAAGGTGAAGCCGAACCCATATTTTTCTTTGGTTTGAATCACTTTTATTACTTTCAGAACTACGCTCCCAGCTCCTAAACTTTTTCAGCCCTCTCGTGGTTGGCCAGTAATTGGAAGCCTCAATCGCAGCGTCAGCCTGTACCAAACCACTATTGATTGAAGGCAGAGCCAGAACTCAAGCTCCCTTACTAGCCAGCAGGTGGTCTTCCCAGAAGAAGGAGATTTGCAATGGATGTCTCAGAAGATGCAACCACACAAACATCAGTTACCAGCTTTTTGAACTTACCCATGTAACAGCTTTGCTAAAGCTAACCTGGTACTAAAAAGCAAGAGCTCTTGTTACTTTCACTAAGCTTAACAAACTTGAGTATAAGAAGTTCCACCTAAACATGAGGAGGAACTTCTTTCCTGTGAGAGTGAGCCCTGGCAGAGGCTGCCCAGAGAGGTGGTGGAGTCTCCTTCTCTGGAGACATTCAAACCCACCTGGACACATTCATAGAATCATAGAATTGTCTAGGTTGGAAGGGACCTCAAAGATCATCTAGTCCAACCATCAACCTAACCCTGACAAAAATCACTAAACCATATTCCTAAGGACTACGTCAACCCATCTTTTGAACACCTCCAGGGATGGTGCCTCAACCACTGCCCTGGGCAGCCCATTCCAAGGCCCAATAACCCTCTCCTGTGCAACCTGCTCTGGGTGGAGCTGCTCTGGCAGAGGGTTGGACTAGATGATCTCCAGAGGTCCCTTCCAACCCCATATGATTCTATGATTCTATGATTCAACCTGGCTTTCTGTTCCAAGGCCTGACAACCCTTTCAGGAAAGAAATATCTCCTAATGTCTAACCTGAACCTCCCCTGGCACAACTTGATCCACCGATACCTTCAGTTTGGGTTTTGCATTTGGAAAACAAGCCCGATTTACTTAGGAAGAGATACAGGACACAAAGTAGAAAAATCCCTCCTCTTGTTATAGGAGGTGAATATCAGTAGGAGCAGGACACACACAGGACAGAGTGCTGCTCTGCCTTAATCACAGCAAAACAGAGAGGGACCCGTGTTCTGAATGACTGACAGACAGAATTAGGCACTGCTGGCCTGTGATTTGCTGTGCTCAGTGCTCTGAGCAAATTAGAGTATTGAGGATTTGGAGGATTTTAGCACAGGCTGGGATTGTAAAGGAAGGAGAAGCTCCTAAACCAGAAAACTGAGACCAAAAAAAAGTACGACCTTTCTCTTGGTTTCACCTGTAAAAATTGAAAGATAATAGTTTCTTTAGAGTCTGTCAGTGAAATCACTGGAAATGTAAGCATGACCCTCCACCCCCACGCAACACCAGAGAATTACAGAGCGGGACCATTTGAGGCATATTCCAGTGTAAAAATATGTCAGTCGGGAAATCTGTACCTTTAAAAGACTGTGCTAGATTCACCCCTGCTGGCACAGGGGATGCAAGGAATTGGAGTAATTGCTCCAGAGAGCAGATGGTAGAAATACTCCATTAGAAGAGCTCCAAATATAGCTTAATTCAGCACGGGGAGTCAGAAAAGTAGAGAAAAAGTTCAAAGGCAATCTGCTATCATCATCATCAAATTAATATTTAATAATAATATTAATAGGAAGAAGAAGAAGAAGAAGACAAAGAAGAATAGCAACACAACTGAATGGGAAATGGATGGGAAAAAAGGATGCTGAGATTGCTCTTTTGGGCCCCAGTAGATGCCACCAGAGAAGAGCCGTCTGGTTTCCATCACCACCATTTCTGAGAGCATCACTGCAACTAGATACCATCACTCTGGCACCATGTTATATTATTTCTGGTTTTGGCCAGAGCTCTGAATCACAGGGATCTCCTGAGTTTCCCAACTCTTTCCTGTCTCTGTACATCATTATTGCACGCTGGGCTGCCTCTCGAGGATGAGAAATACTGAGCTCTTTGCCATCAGATAACGTCCTAGTTCAATGTCCTGCCCCAGGGCAAAGAGCCACGAAACTCAGGGTTGAACTGAGTTGCTCCTCTTTACACTCCTCTTTTTTTTTTTTTCCAACAGTAAAACTGCAAGACAGCATGTCCAGTGATGCCAGGGAGCCCCAGACAGATCACAGCAGCAGAAATGGGTCACAGCAGCAGTGCCACACAATAATAAATCACCAGAGCTGCAGTTCTCAGGTGGAACTTCACTGTTGTAAAGTCAGGGATCTGATTGAAATGGAGTGAACTTTGCTGAAAGACCTTCTTCAACCCGGTCATGAATGTTCTTCATATTTGTCAGATCAATAAATTACAGCAAGAGAGTAGAAGAACCCACATCTGAGGACAGCAGAAATACATTTTGATACAGGTGGTAAAAATATACTGCATGACGAAAAGTCAACCCCCTCCCTGGGCAGCCCCTTCCAAGGCCTGACAACCCTTTCAGGAAAGAAATATTTTCAATATCTGACCTGAACCTCTCCTGGAGCAACCTGAAGCCATTACCCCTTGTCCTGTCATCTGGGACCTGGGAGAAGAGACCGACCCCCACCTCTCTACAGCCTCTTTTCAGGGAGTTGTAGAGAGCAAGAAGGTCTCCCCTCAGTCTCCTCTTCCCCAGACTGAACCCCCCCATCTCCCTCAGCCTCTCCTCACAAGGCTTGTGCTCCAGACCCCTCACCAGCTCCGTTGCCCTTCACTGGACACAGTGGGTGGCCTCACCAGTGCCCAGTACAGGGGGACCATCACCTCTCGGGTCCTACTCCCCACGCTGCTCTTGATACAGGCCAGGATGCTGTTGGCCACCTGGGTTTAAAGAAGATCAAGCACTTCAAATGCTGCAACCTGCTTCAGTGGAAGTATTTCTAATCAAATCAAACATGAACAGAATAAAATGACATGAAGAGTAATGAAGCCTATGATCAAGATTGCTGGATTTCAGTGAGTGGTCTGCTACAGCTTCTCTAGTTTCTCTTTTGTAAATATCACTATTAGCTGCAAAAGCAGCTCAATTAGAAAAAAAACATCTTCTCTGTGAGAAAAAAAAAAAAAGGCAGTGACTGTTTAAAGCTGAAGATACTCATATTTTACAAAGGAAATGCACTGCAGAGTATTCTCACCGTTCTGAAAATGTAAGTATAAACCCCAAGACAATGTCAGAGGAAACATCTGGATATGAAATATCAAGAAGTATCAAGTATATGAAGAAGTATGGGAAGTATCAAGAGTGGAAACCGTGGTCGGTGCTTGAGTTTGTAGTGAAACAGCTGGAACGACCTGGCAGCAAAGTGCCCACCGTAAGCAGCTGGAAGGTTACCACCAAGAGAGAAACCCTCAGAAAGACCCCAGCTGTTTATACATCCAGCAGATAGAGCCAAACAAAGGGAGAAAAGATGGCAAATGGAAAAAGGGGGGGCAGGGGCTCACCGATGCCCATTCCCACCCCAGCAGAGCGAGCAGACCCAAGCAAACAGTGATGGCAACAGTAATTGCAGCTCTTCTTACCCCGGGGGAGCCAGGTTTACTCTGGGCACTGGGTGCAGCAGTCAGGAGCAGGAGGGGGTGTTCTGCCCCCCCGTTTATGAGGCCAGCTAATTTTAACTTTGGGCGCTTCCTCGGCGTCCTCTGCCGAGCCCTCTCCTTGCCGTGCATTGCCACCTGCAGGACAGCCAGCTACGGCCCACGGCAAGGAAAAAAGGCTCAGAAGGCAGCTCCCCTCACAGCTTTTCCCCACTGTTTGTTTTGATGGAGAGCTGAGTTTCCGTGAGCCCACACGAGTTCCCGCCTCACGGGGAAGCGCCAGCAGCGTCACCTCCCGCTCTGAAGAGCCTCGGAGGGTCAATGTTCACAGTCAGTAGAACTTCCCCGTCTGTGACAAGTCCCACACAAAGCCAGGGACATAAACCATTTTAGAAATTAAAATCCTCACTCTCGCTTAATGACCGTGAAAGGGGAGGAGGGACAACGGGATATTTGTGTGTAAAGACGGACACGGGAAATACAGGATTTAAGGGAAATACAGAATCACAGAATCACCTCGGTTGGAAGGGACCTTTTAAGATCATCTAGTGCAAACAATGGAAAAAAGCCTCTCCTCATAAGATTTGTGCTCCAGACCCCTCACCAGCTCCATTGCCCTACTGTTTTTAGTTGGATTTCAAAACTCTAAATCCCCAGGATGACTTAACTAACTCTGCCCACCAGCTTCGTGTCACCTGGAGACACCAGATACTATTCAGTGCTTGCTTAGGACAGGAGGAAGGAGAATCAGTGAATACAAAAATGTCCCTTATCATATCTCATGTGGACTCCTGGCCCTACTGATCACCAAGGCAGAGAATCCACTGATCCATAGGACTCTCCTGTTATACCCACACTCTGGATATAATGAGGATGTGAGATTATTTGGGGTTTTTTTTCCTACTTGAGGCTTTGTAAATGCCAAGGGCAAAAAGGAACAGTGATTCCGACGGTCTCGTGCCACACACAGGGCGAGAGCACGACCTTCTGAGGACGGGACAGATAAAACCAGCAGCAGCTCCCTGCACTGGTTCCTCCACTCAAGGAGGAACTACCCACACACATTCCCCAGAGAATGGCTCCTTCCAGCTGACTGCTGAGAACTGCTGGAAACCCATTCGAACCCCGAGGAAGTTAAGCTTCAAGTAGGAGCCATGAGACAGAGTCTCTGCTGAGCTGAGTAAGTCATGAGCGCTGTGTGACGGCCTGGCTTGAGGTAAAACAGAACCATTTTTTCTGTTCAGTAATTTCACTTTGCAACTAAGCCTCTTCTAACTCCCTGGAATTAACAGCACGTTGTCCCGACACTGTGTTTCTCTGATTGTTTCTCATTTCCAGCAAGGGATGGTGTGCAAAGGGGCTCCCCTTTATTGCTGCAAGAACCGAGGTCAACTAACTTTGTTATGTACCAAGTTGGAGGGTCAGAAACTGTTGTTCATTTCAGTGGCCAGTCTGGCCCAAACCATGACCTGTGGCAAGGACCCATCTCACTGTCCCCACTCCTTCTGGGGGGGTTTGAGAAGGCAGCAGGGTCTTCCTGGAGGCAGAGTTGTCTGGTGTGCTCTGCACTTGCACAGTCGGGTCCTGGTTTTGAGGAGGTACCATCATCATCACACCATCATCAACAGCAACTGGGGAAAAAAAAACTAGCAAAAGAGGCCCAGGAAGCTATAAACCACCCCGTGCAACTGCACAACTGTGTAAACTCCACCCCGTGCAACGCTGACACTAAAAAGGGAAATGTCAGTCTGGGATGGACAGGAGTGGGTGCAGTCCATCAGACACGGAGGTGGCAATTCAGGCAATTAAGAAATCAACGAGTCTGATAAACAATATACATGAGGAGAGAGTATAGAGCAATGGGACCGGCCCCATTTCAAGCAGAGAAGAGGCATAATGAGAGTATGTGAAATATTGTCATAAACATGACTGATTGGTTTTGGTCTGCCCTCTGTATACAAGAAATTGGCAACACCAGTCAAAAAGAAGACTTATGCAAGGTGTAGGGAAAATCTGTCTGGTTATAAGGAGAGTTAAGTCCTGAAGCAGCTGGGGAAGTTCATAAATACCTGCTTTCAGAGGTTGTTAAGAACAGACGAAGCGTTATTTGGACTCTTGCCATTTGGACTTGTTCTTATAGTCTCAGCTCAAGAGATTCAACGATAGCACAGATTGCTGTTGCTTATTTCTTATCAGTATCTCTTTAGTCATGGGCAGATTAGAAAACCATGACCGTAACGCAGCTCCAAATGGAATACAGAAAGAGAACAGACATGAATTATTTCTTTTTAACATTTCATGAAGCCAAAGCTATTTCCACAACTTCCAGTTTGACTCATGATTTATAACACTGGGAGACTAACCACACTGGAATCAAGACAAATAATAAAGATCAACAGTTAGAAATACTCAATAATTTTTCAATAGGCAAACATATATGAAACCAAGACATATATACTGCTAAGTATATGTAGTATTTTTGCATCTGTATATTTCAAATCAGAGCAGATAAATTCTCAAGGACTTCCAGAGAACTAGATACAATTTAATAATTATAGCTTGAAATAGATGATTTTATAGAAAACATATGACTTACTCACAAGATCAAACACTCGGGGCAACTGAAGGTACCAAAAATAGAAACCACAACACGTCAGGATTCATTCTGAATTTTGTACAGCAGCCCACAGATGGCTTCTGCGTCAGAGGCCTTAAAGTTCACATGACTATAGAAAACAGATGTGACCCGTGTTTAAATCATGAAATCCAGCACTTTGTGCTCTTTGGAAAGCTCAGACGTTGGGCTTCAGGCTACTGGAAAGGAATTATCTGAATATGAACTCCTATTGTGTATAAGACTTGTCACAATTAATGTCCAGCAACAGGGAAGGAACACTAAAAGTAGTGACTGGAGGAACAGGGAATGGTAGCACAGATCAGCACGGGATTTATGGAGGAAGTCTGTATCAAAAATACGTACTTTGGACATTTCACCTACTAGGCAAATTTTGGGTTCTGATACATCTGCCCTGGTCAAGGCTCTGACTCAAACTAGCCCTTTTGCTCTTTGAAAGTAGGAATTCATTTTTACTGACTCAAATGATCTGCAAGTCAGATGTATAATTTAATCCAGTCATGTACATTGCCTGTACAGACAAGGAAAACAGATAGGTATTTACTGGCACCAGCTCATCTTACCTAAAATTAATACATTGTGGTTAATTTTACTATTACACCAAATCCATTTGTGTCCTGGAGAGGCTTATTGGTCTGCTTAGGCTACAGAAGCACCACAACGATGGAGATTCTAGTTCCAGCTCATCCCTGCTCCTACACAGATGAATGAAATGCCCCAAAAATGCCCGTTTGTTTGTTTTCTGGACCTGAGAAATAGTGCGGGGCGTTTAGACATCCTGACAGGCAATTGCCTTCCCCTCAGGAACATCACAGCCTCTTCATTGCTCTGCTATAAAACCAAATATTCAGAAAATGGAAGCTGCATTTCCAATTTGCAAATGGATTATTTAGTGCCTGAAGTGGTGATGTGTATTTAAATACCTCAGTGCCACTTGAGACACGCCAGAGTGTCCGACATATCCCTGCAGAGCTGGGAGACATTTCACAAGTCCTCCACGAGACCCATTCCCTTCTGGAGGCTGCTGAAGACATCTCCTCAGGTAGGTCATACAGCACTAGATGTTCACGCGTGGGCAAATGAATCGAGCCCAAGGCCACTAAACTTCAATCATGAAAAAGGGTGAGGGATGGTGGAGGCAAGCCAGCATTGCTGCGTTCCAGGGACAGGCACCACAGAATCTGTTGCTGTGGGTAGAAATACACGGTCTGAATGACAAAACACAATATAAGATGGACCTTCTCCCATGAAGCCTCTTGAGGATTACAGTGATCACCTTTTGCTCATTATTCTAAATAGGTTATTACGCAGCCCTGACTCCTTTAACCTCTATAGCAGAATTACTCTGCCTGGAAAATAATAACCCGGTGGTAAATTATATCGTTTCTACAAATAGTGTGAGAAATTGTGGATAACCAGAAAGGTTAATCCCTGTTTAATCTTCAGTTTCTGTGCTAGCCTGGTATAAATCTGACTGTAAATGGAGGGCAGGGGAGCAGAATGGAGCCCTTGTCTCCTCCACAAAATACACAGTCATCCGAAAGTTTGCCTCTTACTTTGCTCTAGCACTGTACTTTCTCCTAACAGGCTTGTGTCCCAGCAATAATTGGAAAATAACTACTAAAAAGAATGGCATTTATCCGCCCGTTCTGGCATATTTGCTTTGGATGCAAGAGCCTCGGGAGAGAAAAGAATACTGCAGCTGAAATGCACAGACCATTTGTTTCAGAACAGAAAAAGGGTTCTCAAGGGGTGACTAAAATGCTCAAAGAATGTATCTTCTTTACATCTAAACAACCCTTAGATAACTCTCTCCATAGCGCTGCAACACCCAATGAGGAAGCTACTAAAAACAAGTATATATTCTCTGCAGGGTGGTTTTTTGTCCCTCCCTGCCACTAATATTATTCTTATGACACCAGAAACTGCATAATTTGACATTTCAAATGCATGGCACTGTGACAATGATATATGAGGAAACATTTACAGAGCCTGGCACAAGAAGCAAAATTAATACTGAAGAGCAAATGACTTGCTTAGACTGGCTGCTATTGTTTAGTTTTTAGGGTGTAAGCAGTGTAACAATTAAACTTGGGAACACAAATAACTGATAGTTTTCAAGCAATGACTGTAGGTATTTACAACCTACATGGTTAACTACCTGTTTTCTCCCAGCACCAACGTCCTTTTGCTGCAGGCATCTCTGGCTATATGATCAAATGTGGCTAAAAATAATCATACAATATGAATTCATTATGTCCTTTACGTAACGAAATTCTCTTTAAGATTTCAAAGAGAAAAGATTGCAAAACACAACAGAAGAGAAGAGCCCATGGAGGTCATTCCATGGAGTAGAGTGGAGTTCCCTATCCAAAGTATTTGGTCTTATTCTGGACAGTTGTAAAAACAATTTGTGTAAGGAATATTAAGAAATATACTGAATTTTTCTGCTAGTCTCCTTTCCCCCTCGGTGCTTACCCCTCTCTTGGGTAGCACCTCCTACTCATTCAGGACACATCCTCACACTCCATTTGCCTTCAGCTCAATCATCTTAAAAGAGTTTTCCTGAAGGTCAAGAAGAAACAAAAAGCATATATCAACACGAAGGGAAGAGGAATACTCTAAGTGTGGGTGCCAAGAAGGAATCAGAAAGAAACAATCATGTCCTGGGCAGCAGCAGAAGGACAGAGACAAAAAAAAACCCAACCAATATTCTTTAAATTCCAGCCCCCAACCAATCAGTTGATTATAATATAAATTGGCAGAATAGATCATGCAAAAATTTTGAAACCACCACTACAACATGTTGCTGCCTCCTACGAAGACAGCTGAGGCTTTGGAATGGCTAGAAGGTTATCATCAGCCAAGCTCTTCCTACCCCAAGATCAGGTCTCACTACACCTCCAGCCCTCTAGATCTAAAACTGTGTTCACCTGCTTCGGCCGTGGCTTCGGTCTGGATGATCATCTCTGAAGGTCCCTTCCAACCCTGACCACTCTGTGATTCATTCTGTGATTTGTTCACAGGTGTTAGTATGTACACTTGGTTGTAAGAAGCTTCCAGAAGCTTTTGGTCACGTATGACTCTGGATGCAGACTTTTCCAAGTGAAGGAGCTCAGAAAGCAAGGACCGCATACTCCAGTCCTATTTGGCTCAATCCCAAATTAACGAAATCCTGATGTCTAGTTTCAGGTCCAATGATAATTTATATTACCCTTCATTATGTTAAGTTTTTACTTAGTTAAAGAAAAGGAACAAAGACTGGGATAAACAATTTTTTTATCATTCTCTAGATGCTCAGAACTACCATCAAATATCAGACTGGGTTTTGATAAAATGAAACTTTGATAAAAAGAAAATAATCTTCCCTTTAAATCAAGTCTTTTAATATCCTTTAGTAAGTTCTATGAGGTCTTAATTTATATTTTTAGTAACTGTTAAAGAGCTCATTAACTGATCAATTCTTTACATAATGACAATAATGTGATTTATTTTTGAAGTGAAAACTGAAAGCAGAGTAAATCTGAGCCACAAATTCCTATTAAGCCTTAACCCTGAAAATGAAACCACATGAAGAAAAAAAAAAAACCAGTTTTAGGTAAAGGAGAAGAAAGACAAAGTTAGTTTATATTCCAGAGAGGAACACAGCTACTAGTTTATATTCCAGAGAGAAACACCTGGTCTCGTGTTGAATGGCCATTTGTGAAATTTCTACACAAAGCCTTTTTCCTCCTGTAAAAGGAATGATCAATAAATATAAATTTGCTTTAGAAAAAATTCTCGGTCTATAAGCAATTTCTCACTGAGTTGAAAGCCCTTTTTTTAAAGTCCCAAATCAGAGCAATTATGATCCTTTTTGGTAAGAGCCATGTCATCCAGGAACACTTTCAAAGTCAAGTGGTTGCCCACCTATAAGCTGCATCTAGGACCGGCACTGAAGGGATTTAAGTTGGCCATGAAGGCCAGCATCTCCAGTTAGGTCCTGCAGCATAGATGGCTCCAATGAGCCCCTGCCCCAGCCCTTTACTAAGACAGAGTGTCAAGACAGTATCTGTTCTCTTTTTAATTCAGATGGCTTCCACATCAGCTTATCAGCAGGTCAGATTCCAGCTCAGAAGCTTGAGACTGACATGTCTTCTAAGATAATCAAGAGAAGCAGATGAATAAATGTACTATTTACATTTATTTTTGGCAGGTTGACAGCGTTTGGCACTGAAAAATAGGAGTGTTGCGGGAGGGAAAAACAAGACTTGCTTTCTTTTGCTTTGAAAACCCTACGCTGCCTTGTTGGACCCCAACAGGAGTTACGACTCATTAGACTAAAAAGACTATCCTGAATAAATAAGATTACTAATAATAATGCCAGTTATGCATCTATCCAGACCAGTGAGACTGAAACAATTACATGTTTTACATTGTTATAGAAGAAAACATTTATAAATGCTGTCACTTGATGTGTGACACAGCAGTCCCATCCAGAACCAGTGTTCAATCTGGCAGTCGTGTTGCTCACCAGCAGAGTCAACCCCAGCCAGGTACCTCTCTGAACTACGTTGGAGAGCACAGAGAAGTGCTGGAAGGACAGAGAAGGAGGTTGCAAAAGGGATCTTCTCAAGACAGGGAGAGGATAAGTTTGGGAAAGTGCAAGAACATGGATCGAGATAGTGTTTACTGCATGACATATCCTAAAAAAATTAATGTTTACTCAAACAAAAATCAAAAATGCTTTTGATTCAAAATTGTCTGGTATGAGTGAACAGCTTGTATTTTGCTCAGGGAGAGATCATCTCTTTTTAACAGCCTCTTCTGAAGACAGAGAGGAAAACCAGGAGTCAGCAAGAGAAGTAAGAAATGAGTACCTTTTACCTTAAAAGAATTCAGAAGTTGCCAGGAGAGAAGTAATGTCCTCCCACCATAGCTCTGAAATAAGAAGACAAAACACTGCAGTTTCCAAGGTAATATTGGGGGCCTAACATTTTGCATGTCTTTTGCAATCGACCACTTCCTTAAAAGAATGCAAAATAACTCCATAAGTGAATACAGGCAAAACCGTGCACTTGGAATCATAACAATTAATAGTTTTCATCATAATCTGAAAGAATAATAAACTCTTTAACAGCAGACCTGAAGTAAGACTGATTTGTTCAGCATAACTTGCTTGATGCTGTTAAAACCAAGCTGCATGAAAAAAGAGATAGAATGGTGTATTCTTCAGGACGAACACTGTCCAAAAGGATGGGGGAAACAAGCTATGCTCAGTCTCGCAGGAACACGATTCACCACCCGCCCCTTGTAATCACTGAAGTCAGACACGTTCATTACCCATTATGCTGAGGAATTTTATTTTTTCCCCTTTTGGTGAATAAGAACTGAATTACTCACATCACTGGGCCAGCTCACTAAACGCGGCAGCTGTGGCTCGCCAAAATAATCAGAAAACCTTTATCTGTGCAGGATTTCAGACGCCTAAATATATGGAAGTTGCCTCTGCTAATAACAGATTTATATTCTATTTTGAGAGGAGTGTACACAAATTCTAAAAATCACCAGTCGATACCACATGCAAATCCACATGCTCAGTTAATTCTTGTGATTGAAGACTCTTCCTTTCAAGGAAGAGAAGCCTTTGGCAATTTTCAGGGGCAGGGTCAATGAATATGTGACAAGAGATCACTAGAGGAGGAATTCTAATGCTCTGAATCCTCAGGGCCCCATGTTCCATATGGAAAGGATTTTTAATCGATAGCAAGATGCTGTTCTAAACATCAAATTTACTATTCTTAGGTAAAATTTAATTTCACTTTTCTCTAGCTTCACTTTGTTGTTATCAACTTTCTTCTTTTAGTGGATTTACTCAGCAGTAGCAGAATGCAACCAGTAGGCTGGATTCTTAGCACTCTGCACTTGGATGTTGCTAGCTTGATAGATTTGGGAGTATTATCATGTTCCAATTATAAAATCTACTTAAAATAAATAATAATCATTCAATTAAAATGCAGTGCTGCTAGCACCGAACTGTATACTCCACTCTGTCACACAGACATCTCCTTATTAATGTATTTATCTGTGGAGCTTGAGAATAAACCAATTTGCATTGCATGGGTGTTATAAAACGGTGCAGAAGAGTCCTCCAAGCTCATCTATTAAAGGTTTTTCATTTATTTTATTTGCTGCTTCTACATGGAGTTATCTGCTAAAATGTTTACAGAACCAGGGACAATGAGGCAGGTTCAGTTATTCTATTAAAAATAATGGACTAAGAACTAGTTATCATCACAAAATTTCACCCGTTTCGGATTTTTGATAATTGGATGTGCAATGATTATCTATTCTATGATTCTGTGTCGGTCCCTCTGACCCACATATGGCCAGAAAACATGACTGCAAAGCACACACTTTGCTCGTGCCCCAAAATTTGCAGAGGCTCAGTTATTATCCTCCTGCACTCCTCAGGGCTTGCCAAAGGCTACTTCTCTTTGGCTTGGGTTTGGAGAATTTGGACAAGGCAGTTTGGGACCGAGGGCAAGCTCAGGCCCACGCTGGCAACGGAGTCCCACCACCGCACACAGCTGGGTGAAGAAAGGCTTCATCTCCAGGTGAGCAAGGGAACCTCCTGCCAGACCTGCCGAGGAGGGACATTTCAGCACAATGAATTTCCCCTTTAAGCCCCGTCACCGAGCCTTTTGGCAGCCCGTTCTTTTCCGACTGGCTCTAAAACACTGCAGCACAAATTCCAGAAAGGCCAGAAATTTCTGCAACATCACACTTCTTGTGGTTTCGGCCGAATTTACCAAAACCAGACACACAAAAAAAAAGAGAGGAGAGGAAGAGATAAAGAGATTTAGACGTTTAGAATGAACTAAACTACTTTAATGAAGAATCAATATTAAAATTAAAAAGAAGAAAATAATGAAATAGATAGGATATATATCAAACCATATCAAGCTCCCAGGATGCCAGTCCCATCACCAGCAGGCACTGGGGACGTCCCAGACTGGACTCAGCGAGGGATGGGAACTGGGTTCCAGCTCTGGAGTCAGGAACACACGGATGGGGATCAAAGGCAGATGGACAGACAGAGTCCTCTTTGGATGTTGGCCATTGGAGAAAGAGAGCTGACCCTTTGATCCCTCAGCTTTTACACTGAGCGTGGGGCAGATGGGATGGAATCCCCTGGTGGTCAGGTTTGGGTCCCCTCTCCTGTCCCCTCCTCCCCACAGGGGGGACCCCTCTACGCTGTTCTGATTCCCACCCTCTTCATGGGGCAAATAATGAAATACAAATAATGAAATACTTGGAACTAATGCCATTATAAATGTTTGTAAATGTCAGAGATGATCCTCCTGGCTGATTTTATATTACTTACTCCTCAGTGCTATAAAAGGATACAGTGCTATCCTACTTAAAAGTAGACTTAGTCCAAGTACATGCCAATGCACCAAATGTGAGGTTCCTATTGCTTTGAAGTTTCTCCAATGGCAGGAAAAAATCACCATCCAGCTTCCAGAAAGGAAGCTTCATTGAATTCCCTTGCATTTACTTAGGAAAAGATAAAAGTTGCAACAAATAATAATTTTAGATTGCAAAACTGGGAAAGTTAAGGTTCTTACCTCTCTACCAGGGAAGAGGTCTATTTAAATATAGAATTTATAGCAGACAC
Organism: Scolopax mira; assembly: GCA_004320125.1. Classification (NCBI taxonomy): domain Eukaryota; kingdom Metazoa; phylum Chordata; class Aves; order Charadriiformes; family Scolopacidae; genus Scolopax; species Scolopax mira. The sequence continues at coordinate 34,929 of BJBW01010884.1, forward strand.
AGAGATTTACTGCCATTTAACCTCTCTTCCCCAGAGCTATCAAGAGAGGAAGATAGAGGTACCTGTAGCACTTCCCAGGAGTGAAGCCAGAGTGTTTGCTTGGAAAAGAAAATATCATCCCCCTGATTTCATCTCTCAAATTCCTTTTAGAAGAATACTTAGCTAATGAATATTAATACAGAAATCACACAAAGAGCAGTCCTGGTCAGGTATTAATACAATCCCTCTTGTCGTAGGCAACACCTACCATCTCATAACAGATTCAGACTCACTACATATTATACTCTATTTTTATTTCTGAATTTTAGGAATACTTACACTATGCTTTGCTTGAAATGTAAAGCGATACCTAAGAAGGAACAAGGGCCAGAACTGTCAAAAAACCACAAAACCAAACCTTACTTTAAGCACTAAAAATTAGGGAGCTCTTCAGTACTTGGACTCAGCGTGAGCCTTACGACTTAGAGATTGGGGCTGTATCCAAGGTACAACAAGAGGAATTTATATATTCCAACTTTCTGCATTTTTCTGCTTCTCCTTCCTTTTATATTCTTTAAAAACAAAATTTGCTCCTTACCCTAATAATCAAGAATGCTTATCACTGTAAATACTCACAGCACAACAATGCAATTTTTAATCCTGAAATAACATGAGTGATAATCTAAACAGCAGCACTTATTTTCCTGTCAAACCACTTAAAGAAAATCAGGTTGTACAAAAGCAAAAAGTAGCACTGGAAGAAAGCAGGAAAGAAATTACTTTGAAAAAGCACACACAGAAAAGCACTTCTGTGATTTTCAATGGCCAAAAATTTGCATTAATGTTCAAATTTATCAGCTAAGGACTAATGTTAGTGATGACACTAGATACATCCTAGAACTAAGAGCCTCACAGTCTGGAGAGGGGGAATGAGGTAACAGAGACAAATCAGGAAACTAACTCTGAAATTATGCTTTTGCCAAGAGCACTGAGTGTTCCTGTACCTGAGCAGAACATCCTACTAAACCAATCTCAATACAACATAGACTTCTTCCTAACTAGGCACGGAAAAATTTTGAGATTGATGCACTTTATTACATTTAATAAGCCACTACATAGTCCAAACTAATTCTACATTTATAAAATTTTCCCATATGGAAATTTTGCTGACAATGGCAACACTCCTAATCTGGATACCCAGGTGTTAAAAACAGTCCTTTGTGAATACAGTTAATTCCATTCTAAAATACAGCTCACATTATGACAGCAAAAGAACTCTTTTCTGGTATAATATACATCTACCTGGGAAGATTTTCACCAGAAAATCTTTTTAAGTGATGGCAGAAAGCAATACTTCTGACATCCATGATAAATATGCAAGACACAAAATAAATTCTTTATTGTCACCTCATAAATGAATGAGAACATGAGTTTTTTACATGCTGGATGAGTTCATAATATCTCCCTGATGGTTTATTTGAACTTTTCCAGAAAAGAAGAATGATTTGCCTGGCCACATTTTATCGCCTATAGCACAGATTAGAAGGAATCTTCCTTCCTCCCCGAGACACACTGCAGGTCTCTGCTAATGCCTCCTGAACACCCTTCTTTTGCAGGAGTCCTTCAAAAATGGTAAAGGTGACCCCGAGTAGATGAGGGATGAGATGCAACAAAGAACCTTAAGCATCATTAGCTATGGAGATCAGACTGGTTTAGGCAAATTACCAACGGTGAGCGAGCAGTCTGCTGGAGGGTTCAATGTTCTCTCACCAAATGTTAAGTGCGAGTTCAGAATGTGTCTCTGAGAACTGCTCGTTGCAGGATCAGCACAAAAGCACACCATGCATACCAATCCTACATGCACAGAAAAGCACCTCCCTGGTTTATTTCTCCCAACAAAAATTGTTCTATACAGACAATAACTGATATTAAGAACGTTCCTGGGGACTGCCAGATTCAACACATTATGCAAATGATGGAATTCATAACTTTTCCCCGTCTAAAAAGTAATTATAACTCTTCTCTGTGATATAGCAACAGACAATCCTTCTCTGCAAGGAGATGATCCTAATCAGGTTAACCTGAATTTTGACATTGATTTGCATAGGAAAAATATTGGGACCATAAGTACTTATGCATAAAACAGCAGTTATCTGCCTCTAAGTCATTTCCTATATCAGTACTGATCTGTCACAGGACTCTCCCAGCTTCCAAACTGAGCTTCTGAAGAGGTCTGCTTTTCACATTGCCGTTCCCAAGTCAGCAGCTCTCAGCCATAACTTACAGAATATGACAACACTCCTCACTGCCCCACTCTTCAAACGCCCTTGGTAATCGCCATCATTCAACATTGGGAGTTACACATGCTGGGAAAATGTAGTTCCTCAGAAGAGTGTTTGTTGAGGTTCCTCTCAAACCTTTACTCTTTAGCTCTCAGAGGTAACATGAGCTCTGTGAATGCCAGTGCTTCAAAACAATCCAGGTGGAGGGAGGTCATCCTGCCCCCCTGCTCTGCCCTGGGGAGGCCCCAGCTGGAGCACTGGGACCAGTTCTGGGCTCCCCAGTTCCAGAAGGACAGGGAACTGCTGGAGAGGGGACAGCAGAGGGTACAAAGATGATGAGGGGCCTGGAGCATCTCTCTCAGGAGGAGAGACTGAGGAACTTGGGTCTTCTTAGTCTGGAGAAGAGAAGGCTGAGGGGGGATCTGACCAGTGCTTATAAATACTTAAAGGGGGGGTGTCAAGAGGATGGGGCTGGTCTTTCTTCAGCGGTGCCCTGGGACAGGACAAGAAGAAATGGGCACAAACTTCTTGAATATAAGAAGTTCCACCTAAACATGTGGAGGAACTTCTTTCCTGTGAGGGTGGCAGAGCCCTGGCAGAGGCTGCCCAGGGAGGAGGTGCCAAACCCACCTGGACACTTTCCTGTGGGACCTGCTCTGGGTGGACCTGCTCTGGCAGGGGGTTGCACTAGATAATCTCCAGAGGTTCCTTCCAACCCCACGTCTTGTGATTCCTTCCAAGCCAATCTTCTCAGGGGATGCTTTTTTTTTTCTTTTTTTTAGTGATGCTTTTCTCTTGCTGAGTCTTTCTGCCCATTTCCTCTCGTCCTGTCCCTGGGCACCACTGAGAAAAGACCGGTCACATCCTCTTGACACCCTCCCTTTAAGTATTAATTTATGAGTTCAAAAAGTGAATTCATTTTCTACAAATGACTTTCAATGTTACTTTATTTAGATCAAGGCAAAAGAGTTAAACAAGAATCAAGTGCAAGGGAGGAATTCAGACGTGCCTTCTGGCGAGCTTGAGGCTGAAAAAGACTGACTTCACCTCACTTGGCTTCTCAGCACCTGGAAGGGAGAGAAGCGTGAACAAAAGCAGCATTTGTGCCTGTACTGAAAGCTGGAGGCTGGGATTGGGTCACTCATCTGAGCCATCAACTCGCCCTCACTGCACCATCAAATATTTGACAGGGTGTTATTTTATCAGTGCCAAGAAGTACTGATGTCTCAATTCACTGCCGAGAGTTTCTGAGGGTAGAAGTCTGTCCAGTGGGCAGAGCACACCAAAAGACATCTTTGAAAATGATTAGAGAGGAAACCAGTCAATTTCCATGTATTTGAGTGGAGCTAAGCTTTTACTGTCACTGTCCTTGAAAGCCTGTCTATTTGCACAGAGGAAAAAAGCAGAAGGTATTTGATTTTATTAAATGCAATATTATACATATCAGTGTCTTTACTTTCAATTAAACTCTGTATTTTTTCATATTCTCCAACAGAAATAACTGCACGGACTCAAACATAATGGAGTTAAATAGAAAGAAAGATTTTTGTTAGTAGTAACATGGCCCCATTTATTTAACAATGCCTCTTGCCTTTTGGGGATCTTAACCTGTTTAAAGACCAGGTTAATTCTGGTTTGCTTTAAGTTTTAAGGGTTTTTAAAGAAACGGAAAAAAAGAGTAGGCAAAAAGAAAAATATGAATTGTTTAAATGTCTTGAGAAATGGCCAGATTTTCAGATGATACTTAATTGGAAGCACGGGGAGTGATGAAAGAGTATGCAGGAGAGCTTTAGTCTAAACCCTCAAGCAAGTAGACAGCACATGCAATTAAATGGGGACAAATTTAGAATGAGACTGACGGGGGGGGGGGGTGGGAACAAACCTCAAAACAACTTCTGTTGAACAGAAAAAAGTAATACTAAGCTAAGAAAATATGGAGAAAGGGATTAAAGACTTCATGAGAGTAAAGGTATATGGTTAACAACTAATACTTCCAAAAGCTTTTTGTTGTAAAAATTAAAAGTTAGCTCTGTAAGTGGGACTCGTTAGCCAACATTCCAAATCTCCTCGCCTACATCAATTTACTGATGGCAACAGGAGATGCACTCTCTGGTCTTTAGGGAAAAAGTTATTTTGCAGAACAGTGGACTGACTGCAGGTGAGAGAGATCTAGAAAGTGTTAACGTAGAAAAGCTATGAACAGGATCCAAATGTCTTAGAAAACAGCCAATTTTTCCCAGTGTGATTAGATCTAATTAGTGGTAAGCTTTCATTAGAAACCCCCCTTTTTTTTTTTAAATAAATAATGGGCAATTTATTACACACCATCCCTTTTTTATGATGCCTTTATAGAACAGCTGGGTGCTTTGAATTTATTAAAAAATTCCTATTGAAAATAAATGAGCTTGTGGCACCTTCCAGCATAACTCAGCTACAGGGAGGCAGCAATTCCGTCGCCGAGGAGAACTGCTTGAATTCTTGCTCTTCTCTCAGAGTGGCTGATCCTGCAGCTAAAGAAACCTCACAGGATTCATCAGCAACTCACTCAGTATGCTCTGTTCAGTGCCTACCACTAAATTATCTTTTAGGGACCCACACAGAGATTTCATTAGTCCTATTTCCATCTTTTAAAAGCTACATTCAGAGATTGCTTGAATCTTTCTTTCCTTTATGGGGATTCACAAATTTGGACCTGAGACTTCAAAGAAAACTCAAGTATATTTGTGGAAAACCTGAAGGAAGACAGCAGGTTTCTTAGGCCACCTAGAAAGCTGGGATGCTTCATCCTTTTCTTTAACCATACTGACTGAAATCTGCATACAATAGGAATTTAGGATAGATAAAGCTTAGTCTTCTAATTTAGCACCGCTTTGTGACAGCATTACTCTTTCCCTGTTGGAAGCAGAGGGAAATCCATTACTCTGCATTACAGCCTGTGTTACTCCTGCAAAGGCTGCTGAGATTCCTGCAGAGATTCACACAATGAGCCTCATGTTGTAAATTACAAAGTGGTAGCTCACTGAAAAACATAAAGAGGTATTTCTGGAAAACAAAGTGAGAACAGACAGTCTTTCAGTTCATTTATCTCAGCAATCACAATTCACAATTTGAGGCAACAGAAGCAGTAAAATAAGTATAATCAAAGAAACTTACTTGTCACTTGTCTAGATAATTTTAATAAATAATGGGGGTTGGGGGTGGGTGGTGTAGTTTCTTCCCTAAAGATAGAGTCCTGATCTGCTGGTCTTTGCCAAGATATTTTCTTTCCTAAGTTCTGGCAGTGGACAGGCTATACAACGTCCTCTGCTGCACAGAAAATCTGTATTCTCTTCAATATTGGAAATACACACACCTGCTAGGGTTAGAGGCAGAGATGGACCTGCACCCAGAAATCAATCATGTTATGGTTAGTTACCCTGTTCCTCATTAGCAGAGCTGGCTGTAGAGCAAACATCTGGTCCAGACACATGGATCTTTAATAAGACATGGCAATAATTTGTTTTCCAATTTTCCAAAACATCCAAATATATAACCAAGAGCACAGTCTGGAGTAACCCCTCTGCTCTGCTCTGTTTTGGTTTTTTGGTTGTTTTTTTTTTTTTCTCCAAGGGAAGAAAAAAAAATTACATTTAAGGCCACAACCAAAAAGGAAGCACAAGTGAGGGCTCCAAAGCTGCAGGTGAAAAATCTATGTACAGCTTATAACTGCTTGCTGATAGAAACATGATAGTCACATATTTAAGTCTGTACCATCAACTTCCAGAGATCTTGGTGCTAGTCTGGGCCTTTGAGGACATATAGCCCAAACCTATCACTGTTTACCTGTAATTCAACACTGTAATTAACATTTCTCAAGGGAATTATAAAGTCCTGTTACCTCCCTTTTCATTGACTTGGAAACTAAAATAGAGAGCTGAGTAATGAATTTGAGGCCCCGGGAAGAAGAGCTATCAAAGACAAGATTACACGGAAGGAATTTGTGCTCTGAGTAATGGGAAACACCTTTTTCTGTCTGCAGAGCAAGTTTTCATCACTAGCCCTTTCAGTGTGAATGTTTAACATCCCCTAAAACAGTATATTCTCCTCCATTGGTTTTTTCATAGGAATAGCTTCCCAGAATACACAACATTTTGTCTTCTGTTTCTCTCTCCTCTTAATCTTGTAGCCATGATGGAAAAGTTTAACCCATATGTCACTTTACTTAGATTTTTCACACGAATGTCCTCTCTAGGCATATGAATAAAACCAAGACCCAGTCACTTCTGCAGGAGGGGACAACCTGGAGTTCAACATTCTGAATGTTCAACATTCTACATGCCCAACCTGTGCAAAGTGATCCAAACTTGTTATCTTGGAAAAACTGAAGGCCTCTGAAAATGCTTTTGTCTCTGTAAGGGCTATGAGGGATCACAGAAAAACACCTCAAACACCATTTTAGATGGCCACATATGGAAGAAGAAGCCTCGTCCCCAAGTTGGTATTGAAAGACACACCACTGGTCTAGATCACATAAGAGTCTCATCAGCACAAAGGAGAAGTGGCCCTGCCACTGTACACCATTCATTTAACCCCCATAAACCACAATTTTCCCTCTGCAGTGAAGCCCCAAGCACTGCTTAGTCTCTGCTGTCAGCTGGGTGGTATCGATCCCAGCAAACTTTGTGATTTAAATATCTAACAAAAACAAGAATGCCAATTCGTTTCACACAGAGCACTGAAGAGTCTTCTGGCAATAATGAATTCAACCCACTATTGACAGGGCTGGGAAAGGACTAATGACTTGGATAAGAAGGACTCTTTATGACACTGGCAATCTTTTTGCCCTCTACTTGCCCCCACTGCAATCCTTCTAAAACTTTAATCAGGGCAGGAGGTTAAGGAAAGATGGCTTGTAATGCAGTATCAGATACAGTGCTTCACAAACTTCAGCTTTTAACCACATTTCATTTTTAATAGTCATATCCCAGATTATTTATTTTTCAGACAGCATCTTAAGTCATTTGAACAACTTTGTGAACAATTTCCTTTGCCCCATTTCTTCAGACATTTGCAGTAATTTCATAGGTACCAGCTCTACATTATTTTCTAGCTCATCACTTTTGCTATTATTTTGACTCAGAGCTCGTTTCTTTGATGTATAATAATTTGTTGTGAGAACACAGGGTATCAAAGGACTGAAATATCTTCATCATCTAACGCGCAGCGTGATCTACATGTCAGAGGGAAAACGGTAAGGTTATTATTTATGCTTCCCCAAAACCATCTCTCTTGCACAAAAGTCAGACTGCTACCATTCCAATTACAGCACACAATTCCTTTCACACCAAAGAAACTTCATTTAATACCAGGCAAGGAGAATTCACACACAGAGCTTTGAGCTGGAAAATCCTGCATTCTGCATTGTGCAGAGCAAGAAGAGTCCACCCGACTGTACCATCATACAGAACTCGAGATTTGGGGCCCACCCTGTAACATTTACTGTATTTCTCTTTTTCTTGCTTTGGTTTATTGTTGCTCTTTCCTACTTCTCTTTTCCTCTTTGGTGTGAAAGAAACCTAATTTAGTCAAGCGAGACAGAACCTCTTTTCATGTCGTTGTCAACCCACGGCCTGAAAGGTGGCTGAGGTAGGTTTGCTGGGTCTTGGGCTGGATGCTAACAGGGCACAGTGTGTCTCTCACTCCATCTCGGGAGGCTGCAAGCTAAAATTCAGCCCCCAAAATAAAAAGCACAATGCCAACTTTTGTTGTTCTCTCCCCTTTTTTGTCTATTTGTCTTTTTTTTGTTCCCAGCAAAGCCACATGGGAGCATAAACTTGGGAAAAGCCATAGCCTGAATACACCTCAAATACATTTTTGTTTTTCAAAAAAGACATTTGGTAAGGGATGTAATAGTAGCTATAATATAGTTTAACAGCAAGAAGAACTTCCATCTAAAATCTTTCTATATACAAAGGACAGCAATTCTGGGATCCTGGTGAAATGAAAACTTTTTACCTTTTATCATATTACGGATTTTTATAATTACAGGGTTTATATTACATTTCAAAACCTCACTTGATAAATTACTTTTCAAATGCTCTAACTACTTTACTTGTTTTTTCTGCATTTCCATGAAAAATTTGAAACAATGTTCAGTGGCAATTGTGGACTCTGAGACTCCCAAGTGCTGACTATCATAGAGTGAGAGAGCCAGGCTAACACCTCGAGCCATTTAGAAACACTTATTCCCTTGAAAACACCATCAGAATTAAATTGATGGCATTTTTAAATGATGTGGTAATATGCATTTGTGGGGAAGTGGATAGTCATACCTTTAGTGAGAAAAGGCAATGCCCATTTCTTAGTAAACAATGACCATTTTAATATTGACTTTGTTCCATCATAGAGTATATCTCCTTAGAAATATCTGTGAGAGTCCTGACAGCAAAATTCCACCTTTCTTATAACTGCCCTCATGTTTCCCATCTCACCCTACACTTGCAATGCCTGATGTTTCCATTAATCTAAAAACAACCAACTACATGCTGCTGCTTCACAAGAAAAAGGCAAGAGTATGATTCTATCTAAATTATATGCAGGGATGTCAAGTACAGCAGGATTTCAAAGTCTACCTCTACCAGGGAAGGAAACGCTGTCAGAATTTTGGCTGGCTGAGCACAATGCTGAAGCTCCTGTGAGTCTGGCAGTAAGGAACACTGCCACCCTGGCACTCACTGAAGCACAGGGTGTGCTCATTTCCCTATCAATGTGCCACATGTTTCTCCAAGACAAAGCTGCTTCACACCACTGCTGCTATTTGAACTTTGGAAATAAAGGAAAGGTTTCTTTATTATTGTTAAAAACAATGAAACTCACACCCTTTGTGCACAAGATACAGTTAATGGCACACTGACCTTTAGAGGGCTGTATTTAGTGATTGTGTAATAGAGCTGTGTCGTGCAGGAAAGACAAGCATCACTTTAAATTCAGAACACAGGGTATTAGTACCCAGTAATAGTAGCAGGCAATGTCTTCCAGATTTAGAAGAAGATTCTATTACTGTAACTTTGCTAGCTTGCTTAATGAGCCTATAGCAAAACCCGGGAACCGACAGCAAAGTGAAATTTAAGTGGTTTGTGCAAAGTCCCACAGAAACCCGGGAAACATCAGTTTGTCCCACGTGCACGTCCCGTCGTGTTTTAATAAGATCAAGTTTCTTCTTTATCCCACAAAGAAAGAAATGCTTTGGAGATTTCTCACAAATCATTACGAAAATACACTGTAAAAATACAGTAAGCTCTAAAGCATTAGGAGGGAAAACCAAACCCTTCTACAAAGGTCACATCAAAAGACCAGAAGCTTTGCCATGGTAAGGGTACCACCATGCCCAAAAGGTTATTCCTGGGAAGGAAACCCCTCTTCCCTGCAATCCCTGAGAGAAAACTTTCCTGTAACTGAGAGCAGAGCTAGCCTGTGGCAGGTGGGGATTTATTAAGCCCTGAGGGGCTGCTGCTTCTGCTTTCTTACTTGAGGACTCCCCTCTAAGAGAGAAGCACAACCAGTGTAACTGAAGAGAAAGCTGGCAAGTCCCATCTGTAGCTCAGTGAATTGCCAGAATGATAGACAGCAGCTGAACTATACCTGTGAAACTGGTATTCCACAAAAAAGCCTCTTAAGTCTACTTTTATTCCATAAAAATATTCCATTCTATTATCGGGATACCACCTAGAAACCAATTTAGGTGTAAACCTATATTACGACTAAAAATTATAGCAGCATTAGTCTTGAGAGTATTCAGTGAGCAGACAAAGGGGCAGCCAGTATCCCAGATCTCAGTGTTTTGAACAGGGTCAAGTTTGAAATTCAAAACCCAAGCTAAAAAAGATCTAGAGCTTACAAAGAACTGCACTTTGGGAGTGCCAAGTCCTCGGGGAGATACCTCAGACTCCAAACAAGGAGTGCAGGCCTCCAGGAGCCTGTCCTGCACAATCCTCTTGAGGATTTCAAAGTAAGCTTGACTGCAGCCAGCCACCGAGCAGTGAATCACACAAAGTCAGACCAAACCTGCAAAGAGCCAGCCAGTTTGCATCCCATCTCCCCGTTCCCTCTCTCCTTTTTGAGCCCTGGATATCTGAAACTGTGTAGTATAATCTCCCAAAGACAGGCACTCCCAAAGGGTTTATGTATAAAAGGTCAAGGAAACACTTTCCAGTCTTTTACACATTTAGTAACTAGTTTTGTTGTCATTTTGACTTGCTGAAGGTGAAATGCACGGTATTTCCACAGGGTGGCTCATGTAGCCTGCCATGAAAGGCAGTTCTCTGCTTACACAAGCAAGGCAGTCAGGAAGCTCAAGGGATTGCTGAAGCTGGAACACGCAGGGAAGAACTACCATAAAAAGAAAACCAGGAAAGGCACAGTTTTAATTCAACTTAATCCTGCATAATCGCCTCACTCCAATGAAGCAACAGACATTCCTGATGTCTTGGTGAGTGCACAGTGCCTTGTGACCTGAGGGCACTGAGCCCACATGCCTCAGCAGCCAAAAATCCCACTGACTTCCTTGGAATATCCCAGTGACCAAAGAAATGCAGCCTCACGCTTTGCTCCTGTACCAACCCACTGGTGCCAAAAAAAACCCCATCTCGTTCTCTTCAAGGGATTTGGGATTGGATTTTTGCTTGATTGAAAGTGTCATAGTGAAAACTGACCTCATTGGAGGGGCCTGTTAAAAATTTTACACTAACTTACACAATAAATGTCATGTCACGACTAACTAGCTGACTAACAGACTGAAAAACATGCATTTATAACCATCAAAGGTTTCTAGAGGTGAAAAAAAATCTCATTTGTTTTTAAAAAGTAGCTTGGTGTACATGGAAAACTTTAAACATTTCAAAAGCCCAGTATGTTATCTTCTCTGAGTACTACATATTTGAAACAGAACTGGGAATTTACAATTCCAATAACTAGATCCAAAAAAATTCCCCGTGGCATGGCTTCTGAACTAGTCATTCATAAATGCTTTTCCAATCTATTAATTCTACTTATGATGAATGCTAGCCACCCTGCCAAATCTGAGGCAATTGCTTGAAAGACCAACATCCACCAAAACCACCGAGTTCAAAATTAATTCCAAGCAGACTGATGTACCACTTAAACAATACAACACAGGGGGAAAAAAAAAAAAAAAAAAAACAAAACCAACAACAAAGACCAAAATTACACCCCAGTGGAAATGGGTAACGGAGCAGTATATACTGAGAAGGGTAAGGCAACAGGCCTATACTACTGTTTGGAAACACAGATCAGATCACCTTACCAGGAGAGTTTTGCAACACTATTTGTGTGCCTCTGCCCTACAGAAAGTATTGGGTTTATTATAAACAAGCAGATCACAGAATGACATGGGGTTGAAAGGGGCCTCTGGAGATCATCTAGTCCAACCCCCTGCCAGAGCAGCTCCACCCAGAGCAGGTTGCACAGGACAATGTCCAGGTGGTTTGTGAATGTCTCCAGAGAGGGATCCACCATCTCCCTGGGCAGCCTCTGCCAGGGCTCTGCTACCCTCAAAGTAAAGTTTGTCATCATATGTAGGTGGAACTTCTTATGTACAACTTTGTGCCCATTCCCTCTTGTCCTGTCACTGGGCACCACTGAAAAAAGTCCTTCTGACACCCACCCTTTAAGTATTTATCAGTAAGCATTATCAGATCCCCTCACACAGCATTAGAAAATCTGGTTATGTGGTAAACTCCAGATGAAAACTCACAGAAAGACTCCTCAGAAACCCTAGACGTCACATTTCAATGGAATGCGTAAAGACTATAAAATATGTAAGGAAAATGTACCTTTTTTACACAAATTGTGCCGTTTTCATTTTCTCAGGAATATTGTACTTCTGTTTACAGACACAGGTCACTGCAAGAGAGCAAGATACTGTTTGATTTCCACCACTACTTAAGAACAGCGATTTCATTCCCCTCTTTCCCCCCTTCTCCCTCAAATTCACTCGCCCCTTGAAAGCTCAAATTCACATTGCGCTCCACAACTAAACTCATTTTGTTGCCGCCTGAGAAACAAACACCTGGTGGCACAGCAAGGCCTCCCGGTGGCGTTCGGCGACATCGCCTTATGACACCCCCCTCAAACCTGACGGAATTCTTGGGGTTTCCGGGCCGAAGACCCGCCGGCCTCCCCCCACCAAAGGCCCCACGGGGCCCTTCCCTCCCTGCTCCTTCCTCCCCTTCCCGGCCCAGGGGCAGGCTGACCCTGCCGGGAAGCCCGGAACCCACTCCCCCTGCGCGGTTTACCCGGCGGCTGGAGGTCCCGGGGCCGCCCGGGTGGGCCGGGCCGGGCCGCACCGCAGCCACAGCGGCCCAGCCGCCCTCAGGGCTCTCCCCTCAGCCTCCCCCCCCCCCCCGGAACTACAAGTCCCAGCGGGCACCGCGGCGCCAAGGGAGGGCGGGGGGGCGGTGCCGGCCGAGAGGGAGGGGCGGTCCCCGCGGTGGGGCGGCAGAGGGAGGCGAGGGCGGCGGCGAGCAGGTGAGTGGGGCTACTCGCCTCCTTTCCCGTCAGGCGGGAAGGGCTGAGGGGAAGGAGGGAGAGAGGGGGGGAAGGAGGGAGGGAGGCCGCGCGGAGCTCGGGCTGGGACGGCCGGGAGCGCGGAGACCCGTCGCCGCAGCCCGTCCCGCGGCGGTCACGGCCGGCCCCCGCCGCCTCCGCGCCGGCCGGTGGCGCATCTCCCGCCCACCTGTGCGGAGGCGGCGGGCGGTTACGCCGGCCCCCGCCGATGGGCGGTTGGGCTGCGCCGCTGAGGCGAGGCGAGGCGGGGGCCGGTCCCGCTGCCGGGACGGCGGGGACGGAACTCCCTTTTCCCCGGGGTGGGAAGGCGCCTCCCTCACCTCAGGGGACGGTTCCTCTGCCGGTGTCCGGAGCCCTGCGAGCGGGGGAGGTTTGCCGGGCCCCTCCGGTACCGCTGTCCGAAGTTCCCGCACCTGGCGGCCCCCGGGCCTGCGGCGGGTCCTCGGCGGGGCCCTGCGGGCGGCTGGCGGGAGGCTGAGAGATCGGTGCGGGGGCGGTAGTTGGGGGGGTTTCGTTTTGTGTTTCGGCACCGTTAAGCCGCAGGGAAAGGTAGGCAGCGTATCTCCCCGCGGAATATTTGGGGTCCCTTCAGAGTCCTTACTGATGCGGTGACGGTCTCCCCTCAGGGCAGCAATTGGCGTGTGTGTGTCCCCCCCGTGTGTGTGTGTGTGTGTGAGAGAGGTTTGATGAATAGGCCCCGATTTTGAGTTGGCAAACAGGTGAAATACATCATTAAGTAACTTGAGCGAAGTCGGGGCCAAACGGTAGTCTTTTTGTAAAAAGTTGCGTAAGCCCCGAGCCAGCAGATGGTCTCTTTAATCAATAGCCCCCCGGCTCCTGCGGGCGGCCCCAAATCCTGAAGAGCAGCGGTGAGCCCGGCTGCGGAGGCGTGACCGCAGCACAAACGGTATTCCATAGCTAAAGGTCTCCTAAATCCAGTTAGAACTGTTAAACACACATCCTTTGGTGTCTGATCTGTTACCCCTGGGTGGCACGGCTTGCCCGTCTCTCGCTGAGCATACAGACCGTGGGCTTCAAAGCGTCTGGAGCTGCCATAGCTGCAAGCTGAAGGCAAACCCTTTTTTAAGTGGTTTTATTACAGCCTGTTTGCTTCGCCTGCGAAAAGGGGAGGGAGGTGGCTGTTGTAAACACCCTGGAGGATAAGTTAGTGTCATGCTGGTTTGTAGCATGTGACTGCAGGCTTCCTGGGGCTCTGTCCTATCCCATTTCAGATGGAGCCGGTCGGTAAATGTTCTCCTCTTCTTTATTTCCACTGTAATTTACAATTGGGAACCAAACTAAACTAAATATGGGCTCTGAACAGGAAACTAATTTCTTATTAAAAATAGAGCAGATATCTAAACGGGGAAGAGTGGGGAGACTGGATTGTCCCTTAGGTGTTGTGAGTGATGTTTGTTCTGAAAATGGACGTTGTGCAATGATTCTCCTGGTTTAACGCAGCGATACGTGAGAGCAGTTGGCAGTGAAGCTTGTTTGGTGGAAGACTCTGTACCTAAATCTTCCCTCCTTGCTGCACCCGTGTAAGCAATGAGCAATATGGTTTGTCTAAGAGTGTTTTATCAGATTTCTTTACTTCTGTTGCATGAATTGGCGGTAAACTTCTATAGCCATAAAAAGGCTTGAGTGCTAAGGTTTGTCCCTCATTTGAGTGTTGTATTCTTTTTTTCTGATGTTTAGCCTTTATAAAGTGCAAATTAATGTGATTTTAAACCCAGTTGTGATTCATAGCATGTGATTATTTTAGATATTTAGCAATTGTGATAACTTTATGGTTTAAGATGGATTTACATACATATATATGCATTTATGAGTCTGGTAGGTTCTAATGTAATATGTTTGTATGTTTCTTTTTCTGTTTTCTTGACACATGCGCACACAAAAAAATTAAATTAAATGGCATGGGGTGTGCTCTCTGCTCACTTGACCTGATGCTTCTGTTACTCTTCAGAGTGATGGGAATCTGGGTGTACCATTGGTAGTATCAGCCCTTTTTTATTTATCTATAAGTACATTTACTGTGTCAGATTGAGTCAAGAATGGCTTTTTGAAGCAGATATTGCTTCTTTAAAGAAAGAAGTTCTAAAGAAGAGTTCTAGAAGCTCACTTGTTCGTGAGTATTGTAACTGGTGAAAATGTTGTGGTTTGTGATTGGTTTTTGGTTTTGTGGTGGTTTTTTTCTTTCCAAAAAGTGCTGAAAAGCACAAGCTTTTTTTCTTCTCGCAATTCCATGAACACCTGGGTGAATTTATGGGCCTTCTTTCCTGGTTCAGTTTCATAAAGTTATGCAGCAGAAGATAACAACCACTTTTATTGATTGATTTATTTATTTATTTACAAATCCTTCTATTTGGTAGAAACATGGACTCAATTGGGTTTTTCTGTTTATAGGGATTTAATCTCACCCTTGCCAGGAAGGAGCACAGCTGGGTGGGGTATCCTTGAAGGGAATGCTCCTAATTCCCTATGCTGGTAACATGGAAGGATCACCACAGTGGCAAGTGAAAAAGAAGTTACCTTGTTCAGTGTTTTATGCAGATGAGAATATTGTTAGAGAAAAATCTGTGGACAATACTTCTGTTGTGGTGTTTCTACCTCTATTAAAAACATTTGTTGCAGAGTTTATTGTTTGAGGCAGAAAACAGATGCACTTAATGAGATAAAGGTGGGGAAACGGGTTTTAAATTTTGGTCTAGCTCCAGTAGAGTCTCTTGTCTCTCAAGACAGGTGTGACTTGTTTCCTTCAAGTTATGTGAAGCAGGTCAGCTGTCTGACACGTGGGGCTAAAACAGACAACCCAGCACAGGACTGTGCTGCAGTAGAAGCTGCTGGATGGTCCAAATGCTGCACCCAACCAGTAAAGTTGTTCAGCAGGGGTTTATGATACTGACTGTTCTGCTGCCTCGGATGCTGCTGAGTGTCCAGCCTCACCCCGTGGTAAGGCAGAGGTGCTCCCAAGGAGTCACCATCAGGTTGAAATTGTTCTCGTTGATCAAGTTCCCTGAGCTTTGTGACATGCAGAACACATGGAGATTTCCCCATGTGGCTGAAAGGATGGGGAAGTTTGGGGTTTTTTCCTTCACTCAAGGAATTCTTTCAAGAGCATTTTTTAGTCTTTCTTGCTGGTGCTGGTTCATTTCACATCCATTTCCTTATTCATGTTCTCTAAGATTTATTTAGAGCAAAAGCATCACTTCACCTTGGTAATTAGGAAACACATTTGGGTTTTGCTCCAGTAGATGATGTTGTGTTAGCAGGAGAAGGAATTTGGCAGAAAATAAACCCTGTTAGGTTCTGGCTTGTCTTTGGATATCAGAGGGACACTACAGGCCTGGTCAATGTGTTGAACTATCACGATTATGGATGCACAATAGTGTGGTGCACCTTTGGTCTAGCTGCATTCAGAGAACTGGCACAGCCAGATTTGGGGAGTCTGGTCGCACTCAATGAGAGCTCTCCCAGCCAGGTTAACGTGTGGTGCAGCTCATTGAGACAACAGGAGTGCAGGTTCTTTTGGCTCGGTGATATTACTTGCCCGTGCTTTGCAGGCAGCGTATTACAGCAGCATAAAACAGCTCTGTACAGAGGTTTGTGTTTCCCAGGGAAGCACTCGTGGATGGATCTCACCCAGAAGGTGTCCCTGTGGAGGGGAAGAGAGGCTCAGCCCGTTGACTGGTCCCAGAAGTCAGTGCTAGTCCATGATGGTGTCATCCTGACTTGTCTATGATGGTATTTTCCTTAACATCCCTGCATTCCTAAGCCATTTTTATACTACTTTTTACCTTTCAGGAGCTTGAGAGACTCGAGTCATCCATACCTGTTTTATGATTGGCATAAAATGGCCTTGCTTTGCATTTAAAGGTATAGACTAAGAAAAATTCAGAGCGCAGACTCAGTGAGGGGTGGTCGCACCTTGGAGGCTCTTAGATTGGAGGTCTGTTGGTATTATAATGACATTATAATGAGCAAAGTTCAACCTAAGGACAGGATTTTTACAATAAATAAAGTGCTGGCTCAGGGCAGTGAGTGTAGTAGTGTAGGTTCCTGTTCCCCACGCTGATGCACAGTGTGGCTGCAGTACCTTCACACCACCCCGCTCTCCCTGCTGGGTTACTGCCCCCTGGGTTCTGCTGACTCCAAGGTTGGAACAGGGAACTCCAGTGGAATACATTCCTTGCCTATCAGCTGCACTCCACCCTGGAAGTTTCTTCGACGCTGTTACCTTTTTTTGTTTCAAAATGCGATGTTTTAAAACGTGAATATAATTATTTTCTAAGTCCTGTCCAGCAGTTATCCCACAGTGACCCATTCTGTGTGAGGTGAATCAGGTGGATGGTTTCCCGTTTCACAGCCACCTGCAGCCCCGTGGTTGACTGGGATACTCTTGGGTGGAAGAGGTGGTGACTCACTTCCTATTAATCCAAAGAGGTGGCATCTAATTCCCCTTTGGAAGAGCTCTTCTTTGGGTACTTTGTTAAAATGAGGAGATGGTGCCTTTTTCTGGCAGTTTGATAGTGCTGTCTTAATTGACTTTTGCTTTCTTTAGAAACGTGCACACAAAAGATTAATTTTGGCTTGAAATGGTTTTCTTGAAGAAAAAAAAAAGTCAAATCTTTAGTTTATCTTCCTTCCCTGAACTCGCTTTTCCCATTTTAATCTGCTGGGAGGAAAAACTAGTTGCTGTTACAGCACTGCCTTTGATGTGAGGGCTTGTAAAACTTCATTGCTCCTGTTCGAGCTACAGAAAATGGCTGGGTTAACATTGCTACAAAAGTCTGTGGCATTATATGCAACAGAGTTGTTTTGAAAAAATATTTTGCTTTGAAAACAGATCCATTCTATTTCAGTGAACATGTAATATACGCAAATATGTTTTCACCCAAGTTGTTGACGGTGTTGTCTTTTGATTCATGTCATCCACGTTGTCACATGCGTGTTTAGCTCCTGTAGTCTGCTTTGTACAGAAGCAATTCTGGGACAAGCCTTTGTACTCTTTATACAACAGCTTCTTAGATATGCCTAAAGATTGCTGACTTTTCAATAAAATAGCACTTAAACCGCAAAGGACAAAACAATTTTTTTTCTCATTTGTAATTTAAGTTTCTCTCATTTTAATTTTAATAGCTTTGAAAAACAACTCCTATAAAGCTTGTCTCAAATTGTGGAGATACAGTTGTGAAGCCAAATTCCTCGTGAAAATATTTAACCATCAATACTGCTATAGCTCAATGCTGATATAGATTCTTCCAAAGCAGTATTTTAGTGCTGCTTTCTCTTAAAAATTACAGCATTCTCTGTCTTTCCCTGCAGGTTGTGTTCTTGACAAGATGAGAAATCATGGCTTGTACAGTGAATGAACCTTAAACTCCTGGGCCAAAACCTGAGGTTGTTTTCATGAAGAATGGCAACACCATACGTTCCTGTTCCTATTGGAAGTTCATCATCCAGCTTTACAAACAGAAACCAAAGAAGTTCTTCTTTTGGGAGCATCTCAACAAGTTCCAGCTCCTCAAAAGGACAGCTAGAGGACTCCACAATTGGTAGTTTTAAAAAGATGAGCGTGCCTGACCAGACTGGTTCTACATCATCTGTGTGTGGCAGTCCCCTTGTTAGGACTAAATTTACAGGTCTGGATACATCCATGGAATACTGTACTCAGCCCATGGACGAAATAGAGCAGAATACAGATTCCAGGAGCTGGGAAGATCGACCGTCCACGCCTACTATACTGGGCTATGAGGTGATGGAGGAGAGGGCAAAATTCACTGTAAGTTTTGGGGGTTAAGTTTTTAGCTCATCCTGTAATGACGAGATAACAATTTCATGTACTTTGCATTCTTTGTCATTAGCTAATCTTGCCGTTCAGGGATGTTGGAGTACTGCACCCAGAGCAGTGGCTTCAAAGTATTGCCATCTGACAGGAAAATATCACTCCTCTTGTACGGGTGGGAAAACTGAGACTGAGAAGCAGTCTTTCCTGTAAGTGCAGGAGTGGAACAGAAGGATTTCATTCTACTTCAGGTATCAATTTCTGCTGGAAATTTGCAGGAATTCCTTGCAAAGTTACAATTCCTTGAGAAATTGAACTTCTAGAAGTTCTGGATAGTTAAACATCTTAAATAAAATGTACTCTTTTATTTGAAATGAATGATAGAAGACACCCCGATATTTGCCTTTTACAGTTATTAGTAACTAACAACATCCACATTAAAGCTTAAATGTAGTTTACAGCTTCTGGTGTTGCTAAGTTGAATTTCTCATTAGGGGAAACCTGTTCTGATGACATCAGAGTGAGATTTCACGTGTGCAGTATCTCATGACAGAACACTAGCTTAACTGATGGGCATTGATTTTTTTCTTAAAACATACTGTAGCTGGCAATTCAGGGTTTTTACGTGCCATAAATAAGTTAAGGCATTTGTGCATTTGTTTTTGTGGATGTGGTTGAAACATTTATTTGAGGTATTTCAGCAATGTTTGTGGGAGTGATGGGAGTTGTTTGCTACTAATTATTTATTAATCATCTTATTTCAGTAGAACAACATTAATGACAAATAGGTAAGAAGGAAATAGTAGGCAATGGTTTTTTCCTCTCCTATTTACCTAGAGAAGTCTGGAAGCTAACACTCTTACAACAGTTCAAATACTAATAAAATCAATGAAAAGAATCAAACAATGCTGCTTTTTAATTATTTGAGAATGAAAAAACTTAGACAAGGTATCTTCATGCATGGTAGCTTAAAAGAAGATCCAAAATTCTGTTACATGTAGATTAAAAGATTGGTTTTAAGTATACTTTTAAAACAACGACTAATATTGTTATATTGACATGTTAGTCTGAAAATCTGCCAAGGCATATCCTAGTGTGTAAGGTGTTCTTCAACTGCAGTTAAAATAAGGAGTCAAAGTTGTGTATTTATGAAGGCCAGGTTACAGTACAAATGAAACCTTCTTCACCATTAAAATGTTTGGCTGCATTTTTGCTCTTTCTGAATTCACTTCTTTTGTTGCTCTGCGTGTTTCTGAAGGCACATAATTAACTGTTTGGTTTCAGTTGCACGTTGAACATAAGCTTGTTTTTGTGCCTTAAAAGCAGCAAGTAATTAGTCCTAGAAATTTTGGTTGCTTCTGCCACACAAAGCCAGTGAGATGGAAGACAGTAGAGATTTAAATTGAAATCATCTATAAAAGAGAGGAGACTCAATTGCTGAAGTTTTTTTACTACTTGTTAACATGTCTCGGAGTTCCCAAAAATACAAATCTGAATTTTTTATGCTGGGTGATGTATTAACTTCAGGAGTTAAATGTTAATGTGTGTTGGAGTACGTGCTGCTGAAGAACCTAGACTGAAAAACATCTGTTTGTAAGCAGTTGGTCTCAAACGAGTTGGCAGTCCTGGAATGTTCAGTTAGTGCTTTTTTTTTTTTTTTAATTTAAGCCAACTAGAAATGATAATGAGATGCTGAATCAGCTAGAGATTGTTATTAAATATTGGCATATTTTCGTTGAGTATTTTGTATTTGTGGAATAAGGCAATTCACGATTGACTGGAATTACTTGAATTTATTGAATTAATTTACAGTTTTTTTCCCAAAACATTGTGTGAAGGATCTAACAGTTGGCTTTGTAATGATCTAGTTTTTTCTTGTTTACTAATTACAAATCTTAAAGAGAAAAAGAACCAAAGCCAAAATATTTTTCAACGTTTGCAAGACCAAAAATGTTTGTTTCAGGTCTTTTTTTTTTTCTTTTCATTTTTTTAATTTGGCTGGTAATCATAAGCTGATTGTGCTCCTTAGAACCATAATTTGTAAAGACTTAAAGTTTTCTAATATTTACTTGGAAACCACTCAAAGTGAGTGTCAGACTACCTTGGGTTTTTTCATATGTGCATTTTAAGGAATATCTTTTGCAGAACTTTTAGTAGAATAAAAGCAAATGATGGAATACTGATCGGTAAGTAAATTAGCAAGGATATTCCAGAGCTGCTTGTTCTACCTGTTACTGTGTACTAGGAAAGAGTCTTCACAATTTTATAGAGCAGTTCTGCTTTATGAAACCTTTTGTAAAATAAAACTCTGTTCGTACTTTTGGTATGACAAGAAAACTCAAACACTTGGAGACCGTTTATGCAGAAAATGTAGGACAGAAGAATTACATTTTAATGCTGGCTTCACAGGCACGTCTGGCAGCATGAATTTTAAAAGCTAATAGCTTTTTGTTAATGACCGAAATACTGCCTCTGTCACAGGACAGATGCTGCTGCTTGAAAGTGACATTCTGTGTTGAAGAAGTAAATAAAAGCCATACTTGCTGAAAAATTGCTTTTAATTTGCACCACAGTTATCTGTGGCTTGCAACTGTCTGCAGTTTAGTGTGTTGTAGAGAAGCTGGCTGTCACTGCAGTTACCACTCGCTGGGACTGCAACCAGAAACACATTTACCACTGAAACAGCCTCCTGGGGAGTACTGGAAAAGATTTTACTGTGTAACAGATTAGAAAATGTTTTAACTCTAGTTTGGTTAAATGCCTACAAGGGGTTGTCTGTCACTGTGATTCCAAAAGTATCTTTTTCTTCCTTGTATTT
>BJBW01010885.1:0-82625 GCA_004320125.1 Scolopax mira
TCCTCCCCACAGGTGGGACCCCTCTACGCTTTTCCGTTTCCGATCCTCTAAGGGGCAAATAACGAAAATTGCCTGACCTTGGTTGTTCTAGCAATAAGTATAAGCAAGAGCCTCTCTGCACACCATCCCTTGGCACTTAGCACAAACATTGGCCTTATCATCCTGAGAACGAGCAGTTTGCTCCACAATATGCTGTTAATTTCAGAGAGTTAGAGGAGGCCTAACTAAAATGTAAAATTACAGAACACAAAAATGGTTTGGTTTTACCTCAAACCGGGACATTCCACCCCTTATTCCATACCATTTGCACAAAAGAGAAGACTTGTACATTTACAAGTATTTAAAGGGTGGGTTGAAGGATGATGGAGCCAGACTCTTTTCAGTAGTTGCCAGTGATAGAATGTGGGACAATGGGCACAAGCTGGAACATGGGAAGTTCCATTGAAATACAAGGAAAAACTTCTTTACGGTGAGGACGACAGAGCACTGGAACAGGCTGCCCAGGGAGGTCATGGAGTCCCCGTCTCTGGAGATTTTCAGGACCTGCCTGAATGCAGTTCTGAGTGATGTGCAAAGCAATCCTGCTTTATCGGGCAGTTGGACTAGATGTTCTCTAGAGGTCCCTTCCAACTCCAGCAATTCCATGATTCTGTGATTCCATCTTAAACTTGAGCAATGTTTTATCTTGCATTTACAATGTATTAAATAAATATTTCAGGAAATACTGATAGGGGTCAATTACTGAGGCTCAGCTGATCTACAACAGCTCAGTCACTTTTGAGACCCCAATTAAGTGACTTGGAAATAACCAGCAATTATACATAAACCACAGTTTCCATTTTCAGCCATCTCTAACTAGTGAAGTCCTACTTTTCATATGTGGATTCCTTGTAAACTGTTACTGGCAGTCCAACACTTTTCTCTGGATGTGTGGGTTGAGGAATTGTAGAAGTAACGCCTAACATAGCAGGGACCTGTACTGGAGAGGAATCAGCTTCATTGCCAAATCTCTTTGGCATATTCCTTACCTACATCTACCTCGGATCAAGATCATCAAAGAATCTTACAGTCACTAACCACCAGTGTCAGCAGAGTGGTAGTTAAGGCTTTTCTTATAGTGGATTAGATTGGTCTGCAGTCTCTCTCAGCTTCATCTTTCTACTCTCTTCTCCATGTGTCTGAAACCTCTACTGTCTTGAGGATTTAGGCAACTCCTCGAAAAGCCCAGACATGCCAAATACAGACCTAGAAATGGGCTGCTCTAAATTCATTTCTTTCCAAGAAGAGTTAGATCAACCCTAAAGCATGAGCTGCCATCTGGAGAGTAATCCAGCCCCCAGATTAATATGACCTTTGTATAAACCCATGCTCCAGTGGCAGTTCAGAGCTGCTCCAGTCCATTCTCCCCTGTGGCAGTTCAGAGCTGCCTCCAGGCACAGCCTCAGCAGTGAAATATCCACCCAGTGGGGTGACTGCCCACATGGATCTCCTCATTCATTAAGCTAATTTTAATGAAGTATATTGAATTTAGAACACAAAACCTCATGAATTACATTTCATGCCTTGGGATAGTATGACAGCTGAGAGGAGCTGGTCCACACCCACACTTGTTAACAGCTTGCCACAAAGCCAAAAAGGAGGTCAGGGCAGCAATACTACAGAACACTAGGTGATAGATCAATCAGTGATACCATCTTGTCATAATAAGGATAACACTTCTAAATGACAAGCAAAGTTCAAAGGAGGAGATGTTCAAGCTCTGAAAGACACTGACTTCTCTTGGTACAGTCTTTTCTTTTGATCTACTTCTGGCTGGAACTCTATTTCTAATTACATAAAAAGCTTACGAAAAATAGAATTGAGAAAAAGGATGTGCACAGACACTCGCTGAATGTGGTGAGGGTGAGTATTTGGTAGTTTTGCACGTACGATGAGGACAAAAACAGGTCATTCTTACAGTAAATTCTGATTTTCAGTGTAGAGAAAAGAAGTGAAGAATTTCATAAGTAAAGTGATTTCCTATTACAATGATTAATTTGGAACTCTTTTCATTGATGATTGCCTATAACGTAAAGTCAAAGTAAAAATAAGATAACCCACAATCCTAGGCTTAGTCATATCATACCTTTTCAGAATATTGTACAGATAAAGTAGATTCAATAACCTTACTTCTGCAGGTTGTATTAAGGTCAGTATATTTTTTCCACAACAAAGGAATATTTTAAAGTCAGGAACAATCTTGAGATTATTTTTTTCATGCTACTAAGAGGAGCAACTAAAAAAAGTCTGAAAAATAAATCTTCTGACATGACAATATTAAAAGACTCAAAGTTTACCATGTAAATATCATCTGCTAAAATTAAAATTGTCTTTGAAGTTTGATGAGCTGTATGACTAAAGTCAAGCCTTAAAAATATTTGCTATGTTTTTTTCAGTAGCACTAATTTATCGTGTATACTTCTGCTGAAAAACAAGAACCATCAAACAGTATGCTTTTCACTCATATAAATGAGTACAAAGGAGATGAAGCAAGAACAACTGATAAACAAAATTAACTGAATGTCTAATTAAAGAGTTGATATGACTAATATACTTTTTTCTTTTATCACAGTAAAATGTGTTTCTTGCTCTCAAATTTCTGTAACTGGATATCAGATAGCCAATTCAGTAATAGTGTGATTCATGTATAGCTTTAAATAACGTCAAAACAATAATGAAGTTATCTCTTGAGTTTGGTAATGGTAAATCATTAACAGATCTCTGTTTATGGAGTTATATTTCAATGATTTTATCAGTCAAAATGAAAACATGCTAGAAGACCTGGGCTATAAATTTCTGTGATATACCATATCTATGACATTTCCAGTTACAAAATTCATGTTGTTGAATGGTTCAGCTTAAAATATTTCTGAAAGTTCTATCTTAGATATTTTTGAAAGCCTAGCATTCACCTGTTATATATAGGTACCATGAAGGAAGAAACTCACAAACTCCAACTTCAGGTATGTCATGCCGGATGCTTAGACAGAGCCTAAGATCCTGTACAGTGAATGGAGTGAGTTGTCAGTGTCCAGACAAAAGCCACCTTGATGGGAAGACACAGGTAGCTGCAGAGCAGTTCTAGTTTGATGTGATACGATTTATGCCATAAAGGTACCTCTTGATTTATATCAACCCAGTGGGGAATCTACTGTGACCAACTATTGAGTGATGTTTCATAATCAGTTTGAGCCAAAACACCTTCATGTTGTCTTCTCCCTGCTTTTCTCCTGGCTATGTACACCCACTCTCACCATGTCTTGGCCCTAAGGTTTGTTGCACCCAAGTCATATTAGCATAGCTAGCCATCTAGCAAAAATTGCTTTTATTTCCTTTGGGATTACTTTTCAGTCATCTGACAGATCCTATGAGCATGAGTGCTGAAGCTGGCTGAAAGGAGAGTGATAGAGGGCAGGTGTCAGAGCAACACAGATTTACACTGCATTAAAGAAATGGCAAAATATCACACCATTAATGGCTAATGGAGCTGTCGGGTAAAATTGTGTGCCCTCAAGAGTCTCCACTGGCTAATTCAAGAACCTATTATTTGAGTCAGAGGTCTCAAGCTGGACAAAATAAACACTCTTCATAATATATAAAGATCAGGAATACAAAGGTATCGACAACAATCTAAGTATTTTTTGTACTTCAGACACTAAATGGATTTTTATATTTTTGATAATTTCCTCTTTCATGGTTACTGTGCCAGAAACATTTTAAATGGAAAAAAAAAAAGTTTGCATGTCCGAAGATTACAGGAAACAGTTAGTAGCAAAACCTGTCTCCTCCCCAGAGGTCTCTCTTCTGTAAAAGTTTATACAGTCCTATTTCTCTTAAACTGCTGGTGTGCTGGTTCAGACTGCCCTGTAAGCCAAACTCCATTTTCTACCTTCTTACCTTAAGAAGAGACTGATATAAAGAAATCCCAAAATAAAATAACTCTGAAAAATGATGCAGTATTCATAAAAATAAAACAATGGTCAGCATAACAGTGCTTTTGGAAAAGTCTTTCAAGTTTACAGAATTATTCTTTGTGTGTGTCCATACAGTAAGCATGTTAATCCTTTTTTTTTTTTTTCTTTAACTTAAACTAAGTTGAACTGTTATTGCTGGCAATGTATTTGTATGCGTGTCTACTAGAGTAATTAAATTCTGAGCACTCTGGACAAACCAAAGATAGTTCATTCCTCAACAGTAATTCCAAGTAATTTCAGTCTTGTACTTTGCCCTTTTTATTTCTTTATTTGTTTGTTTTTACAATGAAGAATAACCTCACTGATGTTATGTACTCACATGATGGGAGGTATTCATGTTTGTAATAAATCTTTTGTTTCCAGTGATATTTTACTTTCTTGTGTGGAAACAGAAAATAGTAACTAAGTAGTCCATTTTCAGAACTTTACATTAGGCAATAGTATAAGAAATTAAAACAGGACAGATTGTAAAAAATACTGTTGTGTTATCTTTCTTTTTATAGTTCTCTGGAGCATTCTGGGAGAGATCTAGGGCAAAAATTATGATTGGCATGTCAGTGTTAATATATTGCTAATAATTTTTTGTCAAATATGAAATTTGGACTAATAATTGTATATAGTCTGTTGTTCTCAAGCCTAACACAGAGCAAAGGAGTTCACTGACTGACAGTTCTTAGTCATGCATTCATCACTAGCAAAGTGTTATATGAAGGCTTACAATACATACCATAAATAAACTGTTGCTGGAATTTTTTCTGCTATGTAACATCAAACTGAATGTCCATGAGTCTTTATTATTATTATTATTTGCAAGTTCCTCAGATATTAAATATAATATAAAATTAAATAACTAGTGAATTGACTGCTTATAAAAAATGCGTTGAGTATAACTAGGAATATTATATCCTGTGTATTCATCCATAATATGCTATGTAAACAGACAGGAATAGCACCTAGATATGAACATCTTTTAGTGTTACACATCTTTTAGTAAAGATTAAAAACGATCTTGTTCAAATGATTCTTTCAAAAGATTCATAGTACTATGATGTCCTAAACTGTAAGAATTTACCACAAGTATTTAAACCCCTCAATGTTCCTTCAAATAAATTTCCATTTTATATTGACATGACATAATCTTAAATCCCTGAAAATTATTTCCATTAAGAATCCAGGCAGACTTAGATGGATTTTTCAGAATGAAACTGTGTACAGCACTAAACCTTAATACAATCGACAAATCCATAGTGTATCTAAGACAAAAGCAATGTTCAGTACAGTTTCTTGTAAAACCACTCCTAATTTGGACTGCATGAGTATATGCTGACTTCAGCAGTAATGCTGAATTTAATGTAGAACTGGAAAGCCGAGTAATTCTTGGGAGAAAAAAATCTGTACTAGTGTTTGTCAGTCCAACAATAAACCAAAGATATCTTTACTGAGATCAACATAACATGTGAAGACTATTGCTGCTCATAAGAGATCTGTATCTCTATAGCAGAATATTCTCAAGGGGTTCATTAATTTAAAATTGTTATCAATCATTAAAATAGTTATCAATTATAAGTAATTAGGACATAGTATTACATTTTTATTTTGATAATCACTACTTATTATTTCACTGTACCATTAAGACTGTTGAAGTAATTTTTGCATGCAAGGAAACACTTCTGTGTCTTTCAACATTAGATATGTTGAAGCATCTACAAATAATTTAGAAACACAAAGAATAGCTTGAAGTCAAAACTCTGGCAAAAATGATTGCAGAACAATGTGAATCCTGATCTTTCAAATTTATGCAATTACAGCATTTTTTGGACTATAATTTCACAGGGTGGAAATTATATACAGTATGCACCTATTTCTAAATTACATTTCTTGGTATATACTGTTCTGTATTTATTATAATTTTGGCTTTTGTAAGTTATATCCTGCTGTCTCCCACAGAGAATTCTTTAAAAAGTTTTGTTGTATCTGACTATATTTATTCTGCTAGTAAGAGACATATAATTTTTTGATTGCTTAAGAAAGTATTTTCCAATAATCCAAACTTTTGGATGATTATCCAACTGATACAGAAAATCTTTTGAGGTTCCACAGTCTTGTCTCATACTAAAAAAATAAACAGGATGCTTACTTTTTTAATAGTAAATGTGAAAAATTCCACAGTCTGAAACAGAAAATTCTCATATATTTAATCTGTATGTAAAAAATTAAATGTAAATAGCCACAGAGAGACTGAAGAGTTTTTATTGCATTAAATCCTATTTAGATGCTTAACACAGAAAGTACCTCAGATAAATACGGTATATATACTATACTGTAGAGCAGACAATTCTCAATGGATTATAATCTAGCACGAATAAAGAAGTTTTATTATTCCATCATTAATGCAGGTAAATATTTCCTAGCCAAAGTATTAATAAAGTGAGATAGAATTTGTATAAATGTGTTGTCAGGTTTTATCTATATGGGCATATGCATCGGTTACATATGCATGTATACATCTATATGTATTTATTATCAGATGCACATACAGATGGAGGAGAGACAAATAAACATTAAAAATACATAGACATGCTATTTCTAGTTATGACTTTTAGGGTTTGATTAAATTTGGATAAAGAGTGAAAGGAAAATCAGTTGACATGCTACTGAACTGTAACTGCACACTTTTCATTTAGTGCATTTGAATGTCTCTGACATGCTTATTGTCTGGTTCTGGTTTTTTAGTAAGCTTTTTCTGGCCCCTCATGGACAGCCTCAGCTACAGAATAGCTGGATTAATGCAATCTGAATGTTGAAAGTCTAAAGAAGGGACTATAGTGTACCTAGGAAACATTTTTCTTTTTTTTTTTTTTAGTAATTGGATTTTAGTGATTAAAGTCTCCCTTATTGTCATGTGGTTTTCTTCTTCACTAGGTTTTTTTCTTTTTTTTTTTTTTTTTCCCCTCTCTTGATCTGGTTGAAGTGCTCACCAAGACACTTTCCATCAACATAGCAAATGTGATGCCTACCTACAAAAAGGAGGATCCAGGGAACTACAGGCCTTTCACTCTGACCTCAGTGCTAGGGAAGGTTATAAAGCAGCTCACCTTAAGTGCCATCATGTGGCAGATACAAGACAAACAGGCAATCGGGCACAGTCAGCATGGGTTTATGAAGGTCAGGTCCTGCTTGACTAACCTTATCTTCTTCTGTGACAAGATGACTTGCTTAGTGGATGAGGGAAAGGCTGTGGATGTCATCTACCTAGGCTTTAGTAAGACTTTTGACACTATTTCCCATGTCATTCTCTTGGAGAAACTGGCTGGTTATGGCTTGGTTGGGCATACACTTTACTGGGTAAAAAACGGACTGGATGACTGGGCCCAAAGAGTGGTGGTGAATGGAGTTAAATCCAGTTGGTAGCCTGTCACAACTGCTTTTCCCCAGGGCTCAGTACTGGGGCCTGTCCTCTTGAGTATCTTTATCAATGCTCTGGAAAAGGCAATTAAGTGCACCCTCAGTAAGTTTGCAGACAGCCTCAAGTTGGGTGAGAGCATTGATGTACTTGAGGACATCAAGTCCCTCAAGAGGGATCTGGACATGCTGGATCGATGGGCCAATGGCATGAGGTTCAAAAATGCCAAGTGTTGGGACCTGCACTTGGGTTACAACAACCCCATGCAACACTACAAGCTTAGGGAAGAGTGGCTGGAGAGCTGCCTAGTGGAAAAGGACCTGGGATTGTTGGTCTACAGCCAGCAGTGTGCCCAGGTGGCCCAGAAGGTCAATGGCATTCTGGCCTGTACCAGCAGGACCAGGGAAGTGATCATCCCTCTGTACGTGTCCCTGGTGAGGCCCCACTTCAAATATTGTTCAGTTTTGGGCCCCTCACTACAACAAGGGCATTGAGGTGCTGGAGCATGTCCAGAGAAAGGCAACGAAGCCGGTGAAGGGTCTAGAGAACAAGTCTTATAAGGAATAGCTGAATGAACTTAAATTGTTTAGCTTGGAGGCTTTGGGGAGACCTTATTGCTCTCTACAACTATCTAAAAGGAGGTGGTAGCACGGCAGGGGTCAGTCTCCTTTCCCAAATAATAGGCAATAAGACAAGAGGAAATGTCCTCAAGTTGCACCGCAGGGGTTTGTATTGGATATTAGGAAAAAAATTCTTGACTGAAAGGGTTGTGAAGCATTGGAACAGGCTGCTCAAGGAAGTGATTGAGTTGCCATCCCTGGGGGTATTTAAAAGCCATGTAGATATAGTGTTGAGGGACATGGTTTGGAGGTAACTTGACACTGGTGGGTTAACAGTCGGACTTGATCTTAAAGGTATCTTCCAACAATAATGATTCAATGATTGTTTATTGCTATGATTCTATGTATACACCTTTAGTCAGCTTGCATCTGGTTAGATGAAAAACTGAAATTTCAAATATTTGAGATTTCATGAACCAGTCTGCAGATAAACCTTTAAGTGTGCAAGTGAGTCTTTAACCAAAGCTTTTTCCATTGAAAGTCCTACTATTTGACAAGTAAGTATGCTAAACAAACTTAGCCCGCAAATTATGATATGATACTAAAACATTCAGTAAGGCTAGAAATTTCTCAGTGGAAGCTTTCCTTTAAAATATTAGTTTGTTGAAAACTAACTTTTTACAATAAATAATTCAAACAGGAAAAAAGGCATTTTAAATTGGGCCATTTTGTTGGGGTTTGGATTTTTTGTTGGGGTTTTCTGTTGTTTGTTTTGCTTGTTTTTTTTTCCTTTTCAAAACACTCCTAGTTGTTTTCTGAAAGGAAAAACCCAGATCTCAGGTAAACAAAGTTGTTGATTGGTCCAAACAGTTAAACTTAAAAAATCCCTATATCATAATGAAAAAAATTCTATTCCTCTTACAGAGTGAATATAGCATTTAGATGAAACTTGTGGAGACAAAAATTAATAATTTTCAATATTATTTCATTTTAATTTTCATCATGGAATGAAGCAGAAATTGCTAGCTATTTCATATCACCTTAGTTAATTTATTTATACAGTTACTGATTCATCTAGGTAAGGAGGTCTTTTATCATTAACACAGCCAATTTGTAAGGAAGATTTCTTTTACAACACAATGCTGTGACAACAGAGAGCATTCTCCTCTCTCTGGTGATTTACCACTGGAACTTCTTTGTATTCTTACTTTAGAAATAATACATTAGAGCAGGTTTAGTGACAGTTTTTCTTGGATAATTGTGGTAGAAGGGGAGAAAGAATGAAGTCCCAATTAACTAGGTAATAGTCTATTTAATTTTATTTAAATAATGACCTAAAAACAGATAGGAAAAAATATTCACTGCATATGTGGTCACAGGAGTAATTTTTTTATATTGGATGAGATTCAGTAAAATTAATTTCATTCAGATGGCTGAAAATGTATTTAGGTGTCTGTCCAACATGATCTTTAAGTCCATTAATATAGTGCTTGAAATCCTTTCTTTCTTTTTTTCTTTTCTATAAAATCAAGCCTAGCTAAAAATAACTCAACATTTGCTTTATTTTTCTAGGCAAATTTTGGCATTTCAAATTATAGCCTTGTGCAGAAGCAGGAAACATACTGAAAATTGGATAGGACACAGGCTGACTAGTTTGTTAGGTGTTTAAAATAATTATTGACGGAGTGTTGCATTTTTGGGGGTTGGTTTGTTTATTGTTTTTGGTTTTGTTTTTTAATTCAGATCCATTACTATCTGTTGTGGAGACACACCTGCCTTCTTTAGTAACACAAAAATAAACTAACTGGGTACTAAAATCAGATTTTCCTTGAGGAGGACAGATATTTGACAGTGCTGGAAGGAAAAACAATGTTACCTGAAAGAAAGGGGAAACTGAGAAGACTAAGAATTTACCAATGCAGAAAACCAAAACATAATCTTTATATAACTATATATATGAGGGATATAATACAGTTATATCATAAATATGTAACATCTACATTAATCTAGAATAAAAAATACAGTTATCTGAAGTTTTAGGATATTTCATATGTAAGAAACAATATTCATTCCTTTCTAAACAGTTCTGAACTGAAAGGTCTGTATTTTCATTACTATTATGAGGGGCTGTTATGTTAGCACGGATTTGTTTGCTCACTTTTGCTAGAGTGTTGAGGCTAAGAGGAAGAACATTGTGGGATGTAGTTTCTTGGGTCATTACGCTGTTGTTCTTTGCCTATGTGTCCTGTTCCTTGCGTGCTTTTCTCCCCTGGAGAAATAAGTAGTGGATGAGCTCTCAATGTTTCTGTGGCTCTCTAAGGTTGCTCATTGCACTGCAGCCATTCTTAATACTTTCCCAAACATCAGGTGAATAGCAGGACACCTTTCACAGGACTGACTGTGGATAGCAACAGTGTGACGGGAGCCTGGAGGTTCATAGGACTGAAGAGTGCAGATTCTCCAGCTCTAGCTTCTTTACTTTTGTCTTTAAGTGTCAAACAGTAGTTGCTAGCTTACACCAGAACATTATCAGTCACCCCTTAGAGAAAGTCCTTCCTTAAGGTACAGTCAGCTTTTGGTCTGATGTTTTTTTATGGAAGACATGCAACGCAATGAAACAACAGGTGCTCATCCCATGACGTTAATTTTAATTGCTGGTGTATAGAAGACACTGATATATCTCATCCGTAAATATCAGATATCTCTGTCACTCAGGAGCACTGGAGCCAAATGAATGAGATATGCCTGGAGTCTTCCCACCTTGATTTAGACACTGCATGAACTTCAGTAGCTCCTTCAGCAGCAAACAGACTGGGTTTACTGATGATCTCCTCAAAACTCTGCCCAGTACCATTCCTCAGAGGCCTCCCAGTAGGGGAAGATTTTGAGGTGAACCACTGTTGTTGATGTTTCAGCACACCATGTGCACCTCCAGAAGCACACACATTCCTGTAGGTCATGTATGCATCCAGCAGGGGATGCCCTGACACTTGCAGCCTCCTTAATTTCCAACTCAAAGTGGAGGACTGCAAGGTGAGAAGCACAGAAATGTGAGGGGAGATCAGAGATTGCCCCAGGTCCCGACTATACTGACTGGTGACCTGCTAGTCAGACTACCTCAATTTCCAAGTTCCTTGCTCACCCATTCAACTTCTGTCTCTTCCACCAACACATTTATTTTCCAAATAACCACCATACATGCCATATCAAACACATTCTGGAGGACTAGCATGTTTTTTGGAAGTGACTAGATCAGTCTGCAACACGTGGTCACCCCAAACCTCAGGTGGGTTGGGGGCTGCTGGCTTAGGTAACAAATTAAGGTTTGACATTATTCCAATATTAGAATATTATATATTTTCTGTAGTGTATGAACTGGCTCCCTGAAACAAATACTAATTTTCCTCAGTGAAATTGAAGTAGACCTTTCAAATGTTATCCAGCAGACATTAAGTCTAAAAGTGGAACAACATAATTTTCCTGTCAGAGGACTATCACCTTTTTGCACTTGCTCCAGTTCTCACAGGGTTTTTCACAGGTTTTTAAGCAACAAATTCTTGTAGCTTCTTACTCTTGTAGCAAGGTATTATAGCTTCACATTCATTTACAATCAGACTTTCCCATCTATATCTGAAGGTGACATTTTCAAATTAACTCTTTCATATTCATCAATAACTATTTAGTTTTCTGAAAAATGTCTGTTACAAACCCAGCACTTCTCAAATTATTTAATCTGTTTCTTAGAACTATGAGAAATAAAAGTTATGATTTTCTAAAAATCATAGATAAAAAGCCTCTATCTAACCATTAATACTTATACTCTTATTGAAATAGTCTCACCCATATAGTATAGTTAGCAAGACGCCAAAACCCAAAAAGGCTCTGCCTTTTGGTTTATTTTCCATCAAAAATATCTGAGTAAGCAACATCAGTTAGGAAAAAAAATGTGTAGAATCACTTTTTTTTCTGTTCCGTTTTGTCTTCAAATGGAAAGGTAAAATCAGATAGGACTGTGATACAGGAAAAGTTCTCTGACTTGGTCTATCAGAAACGATACTGAACAACAGAAATTAGGTCTAGATGGAAATTTGTTACATCTCCCCTTTTCTATATACTTGTTTCTGCAAACATGTATATCAGCATTTCAGAATATTACCGCAAGAGCATAAATAATTTTAAGTAATATTTTATGAATATTAAAAATAAAATGTATTATTCTCTGGCCACTATTAGCCACAGGCTGGCAAGCACCATAAAATATTCTGCCAATGACTGTCAGAATTAATTTGCAAGCCTTCTGCTTTTTCTGCTATTGTGTTGCAGAACATACTGAGTTTTGTTTGCTTTATTTTTTCCAATGACATTTAGACAACCACCAGATTTGTTTCCATTTGTTTCTGTAGCTAAAATGCTAGAAGATCTATCAATAGGTTAGTGTTCTGACACCAAAGCCTAATTCCAGAGTATTCTACTGAGGACTGTTTGTTTCCTACAAGTTGGCCTCCGTGTCAATCCACAAAGGAGATGATTTTACCCTGCAAACAGCAGTAACTCATGTACTTAGCTTTGAAGCTTTATTTACCTGTACAACAGTGGGGGACAAAAGTGACAAAACATATCCACTGTCAACTAGGCTAAAAAAAGTGAAACAAAATAGTTTCTTCATTCATCTGTTTCTCTCCACTAATCTTTACATGCATATTTGCACATTCAGAAAATCAGATGCTATTATGTTAACTTCTCAATGTTTGCTGGATAGTTTTAGACCAGTGTAACATTTCTAGTTAGAGAACATCTTTGCAAT
Source organism: Scolopax mira (assembly GCA_004320125.1). Classification (NCBI taxonomy): domain Eukaryota; kingdom Metazoa; phylum Chordata; class Aves; order Charadriiformes; family Scolopacidae; genus Scolopax; species Scolopax mira. The sequence continues at coordinate 12,781 of BJBW01010885.1, forward strand.
TCTGTAAATAATCACCAAAGCAAAGGAGTTTTGCAAGCAGAATTTAAACCACAAAATCCCACAGTATATACACAATATATACAGAAATATATACAAATATACAGAAAAGGAGAAGTTTAAAGCTCCGGTACACTTACAACTATAGATTTTCAGCAAAAGTAAAAATTACTATCAGTAATATTCAAGGGCTTAGTATTTAGTATTAACTACTACCTTTTTTTTTGTGAACACTCGTCTAGATAGTATATGATATATCTCTGCATGGAAGCAAAGTATGTCTAATGCCTTTTCAATTAAATTGTTAATGCCAACATGCCATCACATTACCATCATACATTAACACATCAAATACCTTCATAAAATTTGAATAGAAATTATGTATTTGTTACTTACCTAACTGTGTCTCCTGAATTGTTAGCTTAGTCTCCAATGGGTGTAAAAGCTTCGGTGGTTTATCTGTTAGTGGTGCTAGAAAAGAAAGAAATTCACGTATATAATTTTCTGATTATTACTAGGCAGAATAAGACTTGATCTTTTACCAGTTATTTCAGGAATTCTTCAGTTTTTCTTTTGTTTAAATAATGTTCATGCCTTCAGTACCTTTTTGCTTAGAGAGTAAATATAGCACCAAAATTTAGGATCTTTCACATGCTAAGTTATTGAAGGCACTTTTGTTAAAAAAAGTCATGTCTTTAAGTCCAGAAAACATTCACTGACGTTACAATTTTGTATGTTCATAAACATTATACAGCATCTCATAGTTTGTTACAACAGTTAATTACCATTCTATCAAATATAGTAATTAATTGAGAAATAATATAAAATAAGTTGCCATCAAAAAATTAGAAAATTTGGTGAAATTTTTATTTAAAAAGATATTACAGTCACTGAAACTTTTGAAACTGGAGTACTACAAAAAGGCTTAGTTCTCTAAATCTAAGGGATGGATACAGTGAAATAGTGTTAATATTCCTAATAAGATGAATTCTCTCCTCACTTTTGATCTACCCTGGAATAATATTGGTAGACTTAGGCAAATTGGGGAATAGGAATAATTTTGTAGAGGTCAAAAGCCCTCTGACGGTTGTTGAAGACTGTTCAAAACATGCATCTAAATAGTGCAGCTATTCTACTACATTCATCATCAGTATACTTAATTCATAGAAGTGACATTGATTATTACTACTTCTGTTGTTGTTAGCAAATGAACTTTTTACTGATCTCTGACAGATGAATGTATGCTGCATGAAAAAAGGAAAGGACATTCATTTATTTTTTCTTTAAAATTGATAGTAAATGTTCATGGGAAAGCTCCAACTTTTATAGTCAACTGGAACATTTTGATATTTTGCTTTTCAACATTAATTCGTACTTCAGTCTTTAACACAGATTATGGGCTGTCAGAGATATGAAGTACATTTGACATTTTGATATAACTCTGTAATATTTATTCCCTCCAACTTGTCAAAATCACTGTTCCCTTTCTTACTGACACATACACATCCACATATGTATGGGTTTAATCTACTGAACACACTCATCTCCTGTCAGTTGAATTGCAGGAGAGGTTTAGTTACATTCTCTTTACTATGTTTCCTCTGCTCTTTGATTAATTTATCACTGTCTTTTAAAATCTACAGTATTCATTTCAACTTTGTAGCAACTACAGAATGGATCCATTATCATTTTATATGTTTCTGCTTCACAGAGGTTCTCCTTTGTCTGACAGAACATAAACCCACACAACTGATGTCTGGTATGTTGGCCCATCAGATCTAGGATTGAATCAACATATCTCTTCAAGGATGGAAAAAGAACTGGATATGGTCCACAGACCTTCTTTCAGCTCATTCTTCCAAGAACAATTTCTACTCTCTACAGGAAATCATTCTGTACGACACAATTTGGAGAGAGCCACAGCTGAACATCTCTGGGCTGTTATTTTTTTTTTTACACCAATTTGAATACTTTTTACATATCTTTTTGTTTCTCTCTTTTTTTTTTTTTTAATGTTTCTTTTTCTTGGGGGCTAAAGTGGGTGGAAGGGAAAAAGATTTAAAATATACTTTTTCTTAAGCTGAAAAATTAGTCATTTCCATTTCTTAACATCTCTGTAAAGGCTCATAATTTATCAGCACATTGCCATTTTTTAAACACCATTCACTATGAATTTAAATTTAGTTTTGCAGTTCTGTCATTCTCAACTCAATTGCCATTCATCAGATAATGTCTTCTGAGTCACTGTTATTCTAAAACTGTTTTGAAACTCTTTGAGCAAACAAAGTTCTCTCATTGTAAGTAAAGATATATTAACTGGTGCAGTTAATCCAATATAATAAATGAGTAGTTTAAGGAAAGACCAACATTATTTTTGTGATCCTGTACTTCAGGTCTCTAAGAGGCCTCTTACTTTTTAATAAATAGGCACAGGATGTAAATATATGCAGATAAATCATCCTTCATCAACAGTACAAAGTCATAGAATTTGTGCCCATTTTAATTTTCCCATAACTTGTGACAATCAAGAGATAATTTAAGAGAGAAATGTTACCGAAAATAATAGATTACACACATAACTGATGTATCAGAATCACAGGAGCATGTAGGCTGGAAAAACCCTCTGGGATCGAAGATCCTGTTCAAGCAGTTCCAACAGAGCACATTATGAGGATCTAATCCAGTTTGAACATCTCTGTGGATGGAGATTTTGCCACTTCAGGTGTTCCAGTCCCTAGCTACCCTGTTCCTGCACTAGACTGAATCTAGCATGTCCATGTCTTTTTCTACAGCATGAAAGCCCCAAATTTGATGCAGCATTCTAGATATGCCCTGACAGATGCTAAATAAATGTGAAGGATTACCCTCCTGGATGTGCTAGCTAAATTCTTGCCAAGAGCTATGCAGTTGGCCTTTACCAGCTCATGCTCAACTTACTGTCCACCTGGGCTGCCAGGACCTTTCCTGCAAAGCTTTTTCTACTCAGTCAGTCTCAATTTCTACACTGCTGCATGGGGTTATTCCACTCCTAGGGCAAGACATTGCATTTGTCTTTGTTGAACTCCATGACTTTCTCCAGCTGGTCAAGGTCTCTCTGAACAGCAGCCCTGCCCTCCACTTTGTCACCCATTCCTCCTATTTTGCTGAAAGAGCACTCTTTCCCACTATCCAGGAGTACATAAAAATTCTAATCAACATTAAAACAAAATACAACAGTGGTTACCTGAGTTGTATAATTATTTTAAAGTGATAGTTATAAATTTGTGGACAGGAAGAATTAATGCTTAACAAGGCAGTGCATCTCTAAGCTCTCTAAATTGGGGCAAATATCAATATTTCAGCACTGTATCCCCTACTGATGCCTATCAGCCTAACACTGTTGTGGGTATGTCTATACTACAAGCAATCATATCTCCCAGAGTCAGGTCCTTCACCCATTTGGAAGGGCAAGAACATTTCTGGGGATTCTGCATTCCAGAGTTTTAGGCTCTAGAGTAATACTGTGAATGCGGGTAACATAGCCAAGCAAAATAATTTGAATAACTTGGTACAATTAAAATATCAGATTTTCAAAGATGATTTGAAATGTGCCCTCAGTCAATCAATGCCTTTAGTGTCTGTTATTTTATCTGTTTGTTAGCCTGTAAATGCACGTATGTTTCCTGGTAGTTAATCCATATGGATTGAGGCAGAAGTGGGAATTTCTCTATGTCCCTTCCAAGTTAACACTCTCCATAGACAGCAATGTTAATGGACAGCACAGAGTTTCTGTAATCCTCATTTAGTTTAGAAACTCTGAAGTAAACCTATGCATCTTCTCTAAACTGTTCCATATCCTTCAAACCATGAGGTGTAACTACTTGACTGGGTCAACCAACGCAACAGGCTATTCAAAATTAATACAATTTTCTGATGGATATATTGAGGCACAGTTACCTACTAAACTGAACAGCAAAGCCAGTATTTAATCCTTTCTTCCTAAACTTGTAGGAAATAGCAAGAATCAAACAAAAATTGCAAAATGCACAACTACAGCTGGTCTCTTAAACATGTTAAATACATTTTTTTCTTTTTTATGAATAGATGTGTGTCAACCTTGTTTTTCATTAGAAACAAACTAAAGGGTTTTTTTAAAAAAATCATAACCAATTCTGAAGCTTTATTAATAATTAATATTTAATTTCATAGATACTGTCAGCTGCAGAGATATTAATCTTGCTCAAAGAGAAGGTGCCTAAATTCACTTTTCATGTCTATCAGAGTGGCTGTACATTTAAAACACATTGAACAATTTGTCCTGCGGTGATGAAACTGAGAGACACCACAATCAGTCACCCAACTGGAAACTAGACAGAAGATAGTATTTTTACGTCAGCCACCCCACCTACTTCCATACATTTTCTCTATGCAAAATTCAGTTATTTGAAGAGACCAGCCACCTGTTATATTTTAACACAGCTAATGAAGAAAAGCTTATTCCAAACTGTACCTCAAAATATCTCTAATCTGGACATCAAAAATGCAACTGCCTCAAATCTCACAAGCTTTATAATATAACAATAATAATTCCAAAAATCTATGACTATCTATATCTATTTTACAAAGATAGATTCTTCCTTACAAATTGTAATGATTGCAAGTAATCTAAGTTTCTTCAAGATAGACTGGGCTGTGTGGAATTGTCTGCAACTCTGAAAGGCAGTTTACTGGCTGGACAATTCCTACAAGGACAAAAATTCACAGGAATTGCTCCCTTATCTGGCTAGTCTGCATAATCTATATTTTTATAACATTTTTGTTGTTCACCTTTTTATTGAAGTAAAACTTACTTTCTGAGGATGAAAACCCTTTTGATCTTTCTGAGATCTGAGATTCATGAGGGTTCAATGAGATTAAACCTTTTGTGCTTGTGAACTTAGACCATTTTTAGAAAAAAAAATGACTGACATCTCCCTGGTAGATACTTTAACTATAGCAGAGGTTAAATAGGGGAAAGTATTAATTACTATGTTAAGGCAAAATATTTCTACACTTTGAAATCAATGGAAACGGGAGAGATGGAGTTCTTTTACTGAAGCCCACACCATTTCTTTGAATTCACCCCACAGTTTGGAAAGATCCCCTGCCTCTTAGCTTGCCTCTAGAAACTGAGAGAACTCCTCATTGCAATTTAATTTCCTGCTGATTTTCTGAGCCTGTGTTTCCTTTTGTCCTTTCTTCTTCTGCACAGGCAAATGACTTTGGGGGACAATGCACCTCTGTCAGAAGAGGGGTATTAGGTCTGACTGACCAAAAAGTTGAACCTGCAGGCACTTTTCAGCATAGTGCCTGGTGCTGCTGCCTGCTCCTCATGCCCTCAGAGTTGGCCAATGCCTGGTTACAAAGTACATGTGGTGCACTTGCCCCTCTAACAACTGCATCTCAACACTTAACCAAGTGTTGTCAAGCATGATAATCTCATACAAACAGCTGTGGAGAGGATTTGAAATGAGTTTAAAACAATAGATTTTAATTTTTGGTATTTTAATTTGCCTACCTCATGAGAGGGTTCATGAAATAAAGCACTGACATTGGAAAGTCATTGTTTATGAAATCTGCTCGAGATGGTAATATTTTGCAATCACAGGTAATTATAAGAGTAGGAGGAAAAACTATAACATTTCTATAGCATTTGAGTTCATAACTGCAGTACCCTGGAAAACATTGTTATACGCTTTTGGGTTTGATTTCTTTCTTCTTTTTTTTTTTTTTTCCCCTTCTGGTTTTCCCCAACAGTGATGTCTGTAAAAGAAATAATGCAATAACAGTAGCCTATAGTAGGTTGTAATAAAATTAATAATGTGCAGCCTGAACCTGCAGTCTTGAAACATTAATACACACAGTCATTGTCCAAATGAATATTAATATTGAGATCTCTGAGGTTCCTCACGTCAATTTTGAGCAGAGTAAAACTTAAGTAATGCAATGCAAGGATGTTGGGTTTTTCTTCATTTCTCCTAACATAAGTATAGTCCTACATATTCGGATATATGACTAGAGAAATCATTGCCTTTAAAAAATAATCTATGTAAAGTTCTTTTGTAAAAAGGAAATTCTTTATATCTGCTTGAGATTTCTGAAAAACCTTAAATCTCATTTCTCAGTTACAATCAGATGAGTTTTCATTCACAAGGGCATTATTTAAAATCATGTATTCCATGAATTGCACAGCAGCCCGGTAAGAATATTCTGCTTCACTGTGTGAACAAACCAGGTTATACCCTGAATGAAGCAGTTCAAACTGAGGGCAGACACATATAAGGATACTAAAGATACATGTGTGAAGCCATAGGCAAAGTACCGTAAATGAGCTGCTCAATGTGACTTAGTAATTATCACTATGACTGATTGAAGATCAGCTTTTATCTTCTGAAATATTCCCATAAATCTTGGAATGAGAGACAAAAATTTTGCCTCTTCTTTCAGTTTATGTCTATTTTGTTGTCTTCTCCTTACCACATATCAAAAACCACAAACCAACCCTATATGAAAATAGTCTTTATTTCTCATAACTAATCCTTTCTTCTGATGTTCTTTCCAAACTGAAGTTATAATCCTCAATTTTTTTTCATAAGAAAAATTTCCTAAAAGAACTTTGTAATGCAGTGACTAGAATACAAGCACTTCATGCAGGAAACTGCAGAAGCAGTTAAAATAGTAATTAATAAAGAGACCATTATTATGCAGAAGTTTCAGTGATTCATAGTCACAAAAGAAGAGGCATTAATAAAAAGAAGTCTTAGAAGATGGGACTAACATTTCCAAGAAGCCTTTTAAAATGTTTTAAGCTAGTGAGTACCCTGTGATTAACAACAGGTTGTACACTGGAGGAGAAGAGTGAATGCAGCCAGATGTTGGGGTTTTCATTATCTGTTCATATCTAATTGAAGCTGATGGGACATTTGTGCTACACCTATGACTTCAGAGAAGATGTATGTATTGCTCTTTTTTTTCTGTTAGTTTTCTTGAACACACAGTGACAGTTCCCAGTGATCTCCAAGGAAAAAGTACAAATCAGTAAAATACTGTTATCACAGATGTTAATGCAGTCTTGAAATAGAAAAAAAACAAAGAGTATAAGTAGATAACATTATTGTGAAATATCAGTCTAACATCTTTATAGTATCAGTCTCTTTGTCTGGCAGATTTAGAATTTATATTTCAGTCTCACAAAGAAGAAAGGAAGGAACAAAGCAAGGCTTTGATCCTAAAAGACTTTCTATTACAGAGGAAGGATTCTCCTTCCCCCATAAAAAAGAAGAGACACAAACTACAAAAAGACAAATAAAAATATTAAAGGATCAAAAATATTTTTTTATCTCTTGTATAAAGTTCCTCTGCATTACACCATTGTTTCTGTACAAAAATAATCCCTAAAGCAAGATAATGGAAATGAGATTTCCTAGTTGGGTCTATGAAAAGGACATCATGATAATGTTTGGTTATGACTACTTGCTCTGTTAAATTTGTCTTTCCCCTTTATCTAAGAGACATCAGCTCATCCAAAGAAAACCACTGAGAAATCATGAACAAGATGGTTGCCAGTGTTTTGCTATAATGTGATGTGATTATCTGTGCATTTAATTAAAATAAATGCTCTTGCTAGCAAAAGAATGAAAACACACATCCAGGGCCACTTCCACCAGGAGATTCTCTGATGTTTAAGTTTAATGGTGAAGGTTACCAGGATTTCATTCAGCAGGAATTTTGTCTGTTTTGTGAATTGTCTATTAATGGCTCATATGAGTCCTCTAGGCTAAAATAGCCATCCCTTCTCCTGCCAGAGTGCCATAAGTGGATGCTTTGCATAAGCATTTTTTAATCCTTGAGGAGGGTACTCACACCTGCTGCTTGTCACGTGTAACAGGGCACTCTGATAAAACATGTCAACGGGGGCTGACATTTTGTGCCATCTCAATTTTTACTTCTGCCCTTGTAATGACAACACCTCACAGACAAAATAAGACTATGACAGAGTAGACCACTACAATTGGCATGTTTTAGTACTCGTGAGCACTGTGCTTTTAGTTTGAATTTGGTTTAATCTACAATTTTATCTACTGAGAGCTTTGCCTAAAACGTCCTTGTTTTTACCATTGTGCGAGAACAGGATTAAACTAATCCAGCTCACATCAGTTAAACTGTATATGTTGCAGTTTCTGCTGTTGCTATATTCCAAGAAAAATGAAAAGTTTTGTGAGGTTTTTTCCTAGCACTTTTTAAGTCTGGAAGTGCTAGTGATCTTTGGAGGGATCTACACTGACTTACTGTAACTACTTGTAAAGATATTTATTTGCAGTTAGACCTCATGAGTTTTGGGGTTTTTTTATGCTCTTATATATGTGTGTTAGGTTATGCCTTTGTTTAGAAGAGTCTTTGATGAAGTGGTGTATTGTATAAATCTTATATAAGGTTTCTGAAAGAAACAGAAACTTACACAGTATTCTTAACAACTGGGCTACCTGAATAGATTATATATGAAGCAAAACAGAGAGTTATATAAATCATGAGGTTCAGGCAAACATGTAAGAAAATTCAGACTCACGCATTTCACAACAAGCAAGCATTCTGCAACACATACTATTAAAATTTCTCTGCATATCATTATGGATCCCCTTTTCACATCATTTCCCTTATTCTATATTCTTTCTTTTCTTTTTGCCAGGTTAAAATATGGGGGGAGGGGACAAGGGGTGAAGTATCATAGGGTTATGTTCTTTGTGACTAGCCCAAACACACATTTTCTTAACAATTACTTTATTACTTACTAGATGACTCCCAGAAATTTGCATTGTCTGATTATTTAGGTATACCTGGATTTTTCTTGTTCAGCTCACTTTTATGCTTGCCAGTTGAATTTTAGTATTCACTATTATTTTTTTTTAATCTTTTCACAGTCATTAAAGTTTTCCATGAAATTTATCATTAGTTTCTATTTTTGACTGATTATTTTGTATACCCTGCCTCAGATTTAGGTTTCAAACCCAACTAAATTCCCTTATTTAAAGTCACCTATTGTAAGACACTGATTTAAGGAACTGAATAGTAATATGTGCAAATCTCTTCCTGCCTTGCTTTTATTGTTCTCTTTTTTTGAGAGTTAGGGCAGATAGTTTTTGGAAATACTGTAACTCTTGAGCTTTGAACACAAATTCTGGATACTCTATACTTTTTTTTTTTTTTCATAATTAAATCTTCTGCTGATAATGCTGACATTTCAGAATAAGATTTCTTAGCCTCTGAGGAGATCTTGTAAAGGGAATAGGACCCTGTGCACCCTGACACTTCAACCCTTCCGAAGAGCTGACATTTAAAAGCTTTGCAATTAAAGTTTTTAAACATTTCATAGAGTTTGTTCTTTCAGGATTTGTAGTCAATCTTTTAATTCTGTTGCTCAGTTTCAAAATTATCCAGTATAAAAGGCAACCTGCTTTCATTCTACCTATTCTGCTTCTGTCATTGACCTATATACCTCTTTCTCTGAGTCATTTTAGTGGTTTAGTCTTATGGCTAAACTTAGCCACAGTGTTACTTGTGGCCAGTCACTGTGCCACAGACAATGGGCACATACTGAAACACAGGAAATTTCACTTAAACGTAAAAAAAAAAATTGTTTCTTGGTCACACACAGGAACAGGTTCCCCAGAGACATTGTAGATACTATATCCTTGGAGATACTCAAAACTCAATTAGCTCTCAGCAACAACTCTCAGCAATCTGCCCTCACTGACTCTGAGGGGGCGTTTGGATCAAATAATCTCCAGCAGGTCTCCACTTGATTTTTTATTTTTTTTTTAACAAGCATTTGCACTTAATATCGGGTTTAGAAAGACTGTAGAATTCACAAGGTGCCCTGGGTAGTTAGTGCCTATGAAGCAGACAGGATGGGGGTGGAGTTGGAAAACGAATCATGCACTGCACAACTCTACAATTTATCATACAGATGTTCTGCCTGGTTCTGTACTGTGTGTACAGATCCCCCCTTAAAACAGCAGACATGCTGGCACAGGGAACTTAAGGTTTAGATTAATTTTGCACAAATCTCATCTGAAGTTTAAGCCCTGAAGTTTCAGTTTCCATAGCTTTTCTGTTTGGTAACATGGTAAAAAAGCCAGGTCTACCATAGGACATTAAAACCAAAAAATTTGCACTGTCCCTGTAAGGGGAGGGAAAGGAACATGCCTGAAAACAATAAAATTTGGCACTTATTGTACATTTCATGTACTAAGCTTTAAATAAAGCTCACAACATAAGCCCAGTATGACAGACATTATATTAGAACGTATCATATGGTTACTTGGGAACAAACAGAGATTAGACATCATAAACATTTGATCTTTAGAAATGTTACCAGAGCTGATGGTTATACAAACATAATTTAATGCTTATTGCACAAAAAACCCCAAATCATAGTTGTAATAAGAAAATCTTATTATATAAATGTATATTTAGGATTTTATATTTAGTAAATAAGAAAATCTTATATACTAAAATTACTCTAAGGAAAGCCCCCAAACCAGAAAATCTCTAAAATCCAGAAAAATGTCTAAAAAATCCCATTACATTATTTTGGGGTCTCTGGGGTTAAAATAGAAGTGTTCGTTTTGGATACAACATCTAAAGTAAAGTATCATTAATATTACTCTTTGTTTGCTTAGGCTTCTGCTTCTTGGTTCTGGTGGTACAAGTCCCACTAGAAAGAATGTATTAAGACACAATTGTGTCTGGAGTGAAATACTCTATTTCAGAAATTCAATAATCTGTGCTGGTGTGTGAGGGAAGAGTGCCCTGCTAACAAAGCTGTGCTGCTTCTATCGTATTGAGGTAACTACGTGGAAGTACACAATACTTCACTATAACATATCATGAGTGATTTAGGAACCTTAATCCAGTTTTCAAAAATGGTGGAGGAAATTAGGAGCTTAAGTATCATGCCAGTTCTCAAAAACTCTTCACTTCATATGGATCCCATTTGTATAATTCCTATGCTTTTGTAAATCCTCTTGGTACCATAATCCTTGTGTAAATCTAGGAGCAGGAATCTAAATCCCTGGAAAGCAAGTGACTTGCCTGAAAATGTTTCATTGTCTGAAAACCCAGCAAACTAGACTCTTTCCCCATGGATAAGAAATCTGTAATACAGACTCTGTGTAGAAAGTATCAGCAGAATTGATTTCATATACAAACACAGCATAACTTATATTACATACAAAAAATCTTTGCTTATGGTTTATATGGCTGACCTCCTTTGCATGTTCAGAGAAGTGCATAACCTCCATGTGGGAGAAATGAGAAAAACAGTTGTTACTTCAGCCACAAAATAATAAAAGCAAACCTATTTAGAACCTAAAAATGTAAAGCTGTAGCAACCTTATAACAATTGAAGGAGAAATATTGTAGCTTTTACAGATGCCAAATAAAATTGTAGAGAGAATAGGAAAAGTTTGTTATCATGAAAAAATCCTTATATCTTATATTGATTGGAAGATTGCTCTTTGGAAATATTTCATCCTTGTGGCTTCTGTGTTCAGTTTTGATAGTACAGAACAAATTTTCATCCCACAAACAGCTGTGGGAAGTAGATATTACATTACATGGTTCCAGCTTCTTTAATCAGAGAAAGGCAGCACATAAAATTTATTATCCAGCTGTAGTAGCGATATCTTTGCTATGTAGTGCTCTGGCTAGGAGCAGTCTGACCAAAAGACTGGCATCTCAGTAATCAAACAGGCTCTTTGTTACTATTAATATTTAGGCAGTAAACATTAGGACACAACACCATCGTGGCTGGGACAGCAAGCTACTACATCAAAGGAAGTGAAGAGTATCTTCTGAGTTGAATAAACACAAATGATACCTTCTGCTCCTAGATTATGTTCCAAGACAAAGGAAAATAAATGGCAATGAAGTCCACAAAACCAAAAAGACTACCCTCCCCACTTTTTCTTCTATATTAAATAAAAACAGGTATACTCTAATTTGAGCATGATTTTATAGAAGTTTTATATTCATAATAATTATATTAGTAATTATTAACAAGGGTGAGGGAAGAGACAAAGGCATTTTAGAGACGTAAATTACTAAAATATGCATACAGACGGATGGATTTTCAGTCTCTTGATATCACATTCCCACTGTAGCCCACAGGTACTGGGTATTTAGGAAAACTAAATCTTCATGTACAAAAGAGTCAAAAACATAAATACTAAGATTTTCTTTCTGGCTCAGTTATATCTCTGTTAGATATAGTCACAATATTTGTGGTATTTTCTTCCATGTAATTTTTCCCACAGAGGATCCATAAATTATTGCCTCCCTCAGAACTTTAATTTGTGTGTCGTACTTCTTGGTGGCACATATGGATGTTTTCTCCTTTATTAACGTTACACAACCATCCAGCTAAAATGGCATAGTTTTAACTGTTGCAAGTGGGTTTTACTTCCACTTCAAAAGCTATCACAGGCCCTCCTCATGACTGATTCATAATATATAACTCTGGGAAGAAACTAGAAGTATCTAGAAGTATCAGATTAGTGCCAAAAATAAATAATTTGCAATGAATATATTTCGTTTATGACATCAACAGAAAAACAAGTAAAGAAACAGATAATAAAAATGGCATGAAACCAGAAAAATTATTCTGTGTTTCAGTTCTGAGAGTACAACTAATTTTAAAGTACAAGGTGGAATCAAGCTATCACAAATCACCCAAGAAATTGGAAAAATTTGTGACGTGGAAGAACTTTGGAACCATGCCGTAGTCATTTTCCTGGGGAAACCCTCATGCTAGAAAGTAATGTATAGGCAAAACAAGTCACAGTGAATGTGTGTCCCTTGATGTACACACATCTTTTCTGCTCCCCCCCCCTCCTTCTTTTTCAAAGGGAAAAGTAAGAAAGGAGGAGAATTTAATACATACTTCAAATCATATAAAAGAGGAGTGCAAGGAAAAGCAAAGAAAATTATGAGTATATAGCAAATCATGCTAGAAGATTGTCACGTACAACATTGGACAGATTTTAAAAAACATATTTCACTAGTATTATAAAGATATTAAAAGTAGGATGCAATAAATTCCTTTTGAACAGAAAGTGTTGCTGCAAGATTTATCATATTTGCAAATATATGGTACCTTATTCATATATTAATCAGAATGCATCATCAATATGTGGATATTTCAAAGAGGCTTTCCAAGAGTGTGATTATAATGTAAAATATCAGAATAACAGAATGCCCGATATTGTAAAGGACCTTAACCTGGAGGTCATCTAGTCCAAAATCCCTGCTCAAAGCAGGGAAATATAACCAACTCATGTTCAAGACACCTTAAAAAAGTAATTTTTGTTTTATTAATAATGCTTTATCTTCCTAATCATCTTGTATATTTTCCATAGTAAAGATGTTTTGAAGAATGGAGGCTATTTGCTCCCATCCACATCTTGTTTGCCCATGCCAGAACACCATCGCATTGGGGTTCTGATGCAAGAACTGGCATGAGAATGAGACTCTTTCAAACTTTTCTAAAACAGGTTTTTGACTGCTAAACTTCTAACAAAGAAAATAAGAGCCAATTTCTCTGCCAAGTGTTGTCATTTTTTGAAAAAAAAACAGACTTACTAAAAGCTGTTTGTAAGTGATAGCCAAGTTATTTATAGCTGAGCCTTGGCAGCAGACTTAGGAACATCAAAAATACGGTTTTAAACTCAAGAATTATTTAATAAAAAAGATTTTCTTAATTTTATGAATCAACACCAGAAAAAAGTACTTTGAAGCTGAGAACAATCAGATATCATTCAGATAATAATTTGCCTGCACGTTAGCTTTAGTATCGTAAATGCACCTTAAGATGCACTTACTAAAATGGATTTACCTTATTAATAAACATTTCCACTTTTATACTCTTCTGTATAAACTGCTGTCTTCACAGTCTTCAGATGTTTTCCATTCTTCTGTGCTTCTCCATTCCTTGAATATCTCCCCAGATATTCAAGTAGCTATAATATACATTTTTCTGGTGTTTTGGAAATACACAAATGGAAAAAGACCAGAATTCAACACAGAAAAGATAGACAGATATACTAATTCTAAAATAAATAATAAGCTGTTAAATAAATAAAAGATGGTCAGTTAGGGTTAGCAACTGCTATGTCACATTTCTATAATACCAGGAGTTAAAAGTTGGAAGAATTAGTAGACAAATCCTACTGACCTCTAATAAAAGTAGGAGATTCAAGGAAATAAAATAGATTTTATAATAACTTCTGTCTATTGGCAGATAGAACAGTTGTTTCTGAAGAGTGAAAATGAAATTGTGCAAAATACCCATCAACCTTCTACCTGCTGAGAACTATTTGCTTATAGAACTATGAAATTACTCTGTCATAATGTAACAACTTAAATGTATTATTTTTTCTTAAAGATTTTCCTGCTGCTCAGCACTTTATGTCTCTATTTTATATCCAACCTTATAATTATCCATAGCAGTCCACTTTGCACACCTCAGCAGACATAATTTTCACAGATTTTTACAGTGGACCTGTATGCAGGAGCCACAGCCCTAGCAGTGGCTCTTTAGACCTAGAGGACTTTGTACTAAAGCAGTGCTTACAACCTCTCCACTGATGCACAGAGAGCAAGTTCTGCCTCTGGAACAGTTGGTCCAGTCTGAGACATTTAAGCTGGTGCGAAAGTCCAGCTAACAGTGGTCTTGGTCTTCATCTGCATCATCTGTGGGTAACAGCTCCACTGAGTAAACTAACTCTTCAGCATGAAGCTCCTCTTTAGTAAGCTGGTTATTTCACTAGGAATGGAAGTTCAACATCCCACAACAAAACAAAAAGTAAATACCATGTTAAGAGATATAGATGTGCAATCAAACTTTATTTTCCTAAGTATACTGCAGAGGCAATAGTTAAGGGGGTGGATGGAGAAAGAAAAAAGTCTTAAAACCACTTCAATGACATCAGAAGTGAGTGCCTGAAGTAAGCCCCACTTTTTTTTTTTTTTTCTGCTAGACATCATCGGCTTAGGCATTTTGAAAAAAAACATACTTAAGAAATGAAAACCCAATGCTTAATTGAAATTTGAAGTGAAGAAGAATCATAAAGATATCCACATTTCCAAAAACTGCGAACAATACAAGGAGTAAATCTCAAACAAAACAAAAAATAGTTCCCAGTTTGGACTCAGTTCCCAGTTTGGACCCAGTGAGAATGTGTGAAATACTATCTAGGTCTTACCTACAAATTTCTGGATCTTTTTATTGAAGCAATTAACATGATTAAGTACAGGTTTTCCCATCTGATTTAATTAGCTGTAATCATACCAAACTATTGTAAGTTGGGCATCAAAGATGTATGACACATCTTTTCAAATACATGTGCAATTATTGTGAAAATGAGTGTAATAGTAGCATTCACTACCCCAAGGCAATTACAATTATGAGAAGCGCTTGTTTGGTAAAAGGTCACAATGTGATGTTTTGCATTTGCCTGAAATAGTCTTGTCACTGCACAAGCTCTGACAATGAAAGCATATTTTAAAGAAACATGATTTAGTAATTTCACCTTAGAACTACTTCCATGTGCTTCTGAATATTTACCAGTGAAAATTTAATATATATTATCTTGAAAGAAATGATGGATTAAAACTGCTTTTTATTTTTGTACTCAAGCAGTTTATACCTTTACCTATAGGCATATTGCTGAATAAAGTATGCCAGTTTTATGAAACAGCAATCCTATGACGACCATAATTCCTTAATGCTGTATGATTTGCTAAGAACCTTTTTAATGACCCTTTCAAAAACAAGTTCATCTTCAAGTTTCTCCCCACTCTCTCCTGATTAACTCACTTGCGTTTTGCTTGAGGCTACTCACATAGAGCCTTTGCCTTCAGCTGAAAGTCTGGCGAGGCTGTTTTTGGTACAGTTAACATCACATCAATCAAGCACCAGCGCTCTTCCTCTACCCAGCCACTGTGTATTAGTGACCTGGTTCTTGATGCCAGGCCTCTTTGCCAGAAACCAGTTTTCTAGCCTGCATTGTAACACACTACAGCTGTAGAGGATGTAACGTAATTAGTCACTTTAACTTTTGCTGCCAGCAAGTTGTCAAACAGCATTTGGGGAGAGAGGAAGAGGTATAGTATAGAAATTGTGAGAAATCTTAATGTAGATTATTATGAAGATAAATATATTTTAAGCATCCTGTGCCTCAAGAAGGAAATGGAATGAAAATGGAAACTAAACTGGCTCCTGTTTGAAAAGCATGCAGAAAATGACAATGCATAAAGCTCCTGGTTCACATCATGAATTAACCACAAAAAACCACAAACCCTATTCAATATGTAAAGTCTATTGTGAGGGGAAGGGAAACAATGATAAAATTATATCAAATCAATGAAGCATCCTCACTAGAATAAATAAAGGTTATTTGTAAAAGGTTTTACCAAATATGAAGTAAACTACAAACTGCTTAGGAGAGGGTTTCATTGCTTGGTCTTTTCCCCTTTTGATTTATGAATAAAAGGCCAAGTAATATGCATAATTGAAATATGTCATTGCAAGTTGCTAGCAAAAATCACTTTAATGAAGTTCTATAAAGTATGAAAAGTATGAAGAAAAAGTATGGTTTCTTGCTTGTTGACTACACATACAAGTGAAATACAACAGAGAGTACTGTGTTTAAACACAGCACAGTACAGATATTTGGAGTGACAAAGTATCTTAAGTGTACAAATAAGCAGAAGAGAAGAAAGGGAATACAATTACAAATTTACAAATTAGACAAAAGAAATGAATTTACAACTTATTGAATTAAAAGTCTGTTACCTTGAATAATGTGTCACATGATGACCTGTGTCATTATTTTAAGGACGTTTCATCTGTTGCAACTCCTCCTTCATCTTTCTTTCCATGTAAGAAATATATCAAACAGTACCTGCCTTCCTATGGAATCCTGGATCCTTTCAAAATTATGTTTTGATGAAAACCCATACGCTTCATTTTCCTTTGGAAGATCAATTCATTACTATCTGAAATACTTCTGTAGTCTTAAAACCAAAATACATCTAACATTTAATACATAAAATACTTTATCTTCTGTACTAGAACAAAGAGCAAAATATATAACCCCCCATATTTTAAATTTTCCTAGCTATTGCCCACAGCTGTCCCTTTTTCAAGGGGAGTTTTCACACAGAGGAAGAAGCTTTTTTACAATAAAGACAATCTATGGATTTTGTTTACATCTACATTTCCTGAAATACAACTAAAATGTAGACTATTTGCCATTAACCTAATGTAAGTGGTTAATTTTCTAGCTAATTTTCTCTGTGATCAACCTATTTATTGATTCACAGAGAGACACACTGTAGCTACTAATAGCCTTCTACTTCCGTCTGTACTTTCCTGTAAGTAAAAATAAAAGTATCAGGAAAAGTATCCAATCATCTTATAAAAATAATTGACAATGACATCTGAATACTTTATTACCTCCACACAAAAAAGTAATCTTTTTCCAAAGGAAGTATTCTTCTGCATAAACATCTATAAACTCTGTTTTCACTAAACAATAGACTCAACTCATGCATGACTTATAAAATTGTTTATGTATTTTGAAAAAATTTATCTTGCTTAGATACCCAGGACAAATAGTGATTAATGTTAATGCACTTTTTGTTCATAAACATGTACAAGAAGTATTACAGGGTACATAAGTGAGAGGAAATTTGTGACCAATACAGAAACATCAGAGCAAACCTACATCAAATAAGTTATTTAATCAACTTTTTAATGTGATATCCAAACATCTGGTCTTATCTGGAATTGCTGGCAGTGCTGTTCAAAACTTTATTTGAATTAAAAGCAGTTGCAGTTTGTCTATATTTGCAACTTTTCCTTAGTCTTTTACTTTACTGAGCTCAATATTCACAAGAATGCATCTTAAATTTACACATTTGTTTAGAAATTCAGGTTAAACAATAGTTGAAGATGTGATTCTCCCATCTTAATTAGGTAATTAATTTGAGCACAAATGATTATTGGATTGATCTGTCTTCTAAGTAGCCAGGTTATGATCTTGAAAGTGAGGCTGCCTTTCTTCTCTTGCTCAGCGAAGACAAAGCTGCCATTCAGGAGTTTTGTCTTCTTGGGGAAAAAAAAAAAAAAAAAGCTGAAAAAAAAGCTGAAGTCTTCTGACTAATAATTTTGTTTCTAACACTGAAATGTCAAAGCTTATCAGACTGCTGCTTATCCGTATTAAAACTTGGAACTTATTTTCATAAGTATAACAGACAAAAATGTCAAACATAAATTTAAAAGTAAGTCAAATGAAGGAAGCATCAAAACAGCAAAAAATGGAGGACAAAATCCTAATATACTTCCTACTCCACACAATATCCAAGTTCCATGTTAGTGTTGAAATTTTTAGCAATGACATTGCCATAAATACCATCAGCACGTGCACAAACTTGTTATTGGTACACATGAAAAACTTGTGCAAAAAGCCATAGATGCTTAGTAATAACCATATGATTATATAATGGAAAGAACTCTGAATCCTCAACCTAGACAACTACCCTTACCTGATATATGCAAAGAGCCTTTTTGGATAATTATACTTTTAGTGCTTTCTTATTTTATTGCTAGATAATTAAAAAACAGACAAACTTGAAAAATCAAATATACTGTCTAGATTTCAGGTCCTCTGTTGCCTGAATTTAAGCCCTGCTTTTCTTCAAAAATACTCTAATTGAATGGACAACATGAAGAAGACTTGAGAAAAAAAAAACCAAATCAAACCAAATTCTTTTAGTACCCATGCTGGGAAACTCTTTTCCCTGGACTGGTGGGGAAGAAAAGAACAGAAATTGTAGTAAGGAAATACATAGACACACACACCAGCTACTGAACTACATTTTAAGGAGCTACTACGTTTTAAGGAAGGGATTACAGAAGTGGGATGCTGGCAGGTTCTGAAAGATGGTTAAATATGAGTTCTAAAACTAATGTTGCTATCTACCATCAGCCACAGATTTTGAAATGCAATCGCTACAGACATTCATAAGAACTGTCCATCACAAAGATAAGCAGGAATCTATGAAGCTTTGTTCCACTACACAATATATATAAACACATATTTATGTAGATAGATGTATATATGTTCAAAAGCACATTTGCAAAGGAAGTTCGCTGCAGCTCAGATAACCCATTTCCTGATCAACTGAGGATCAGAAAGGTATCTGCGCACTGGAACTGCTGTGGATTAAGTCCCAAACAAGGGATATTCAAAACTTCTGACCTTGTAAAAGACACAAAACTTGTTCTCAAAAGATGACTTTTCTTTCCAAAGAAGATTCTAGAATCAAGGTTGGGATACCTGGCTCAAAGCTCCTTCAATACATATCTCTTTACAAATTTTCCTCTATGCTTCAACATCCCTTGAAATAAATATGCTCCTAAAGTCTAAAATTCCTTTTAGAAGAAGAGAAAAAACATTCTTCCTCTTGCAATTCTGAAATAACACACAATATGAGTCAGAAGTAAACAGAGCAACAAAAGTAGTCACAGCTCTAACAACCTGAAATCATAAATGCTGAAAGTATTGTGTGCTCTGATTCATCACAATGAATTTCATTAGGAATTTGAAAAAGGTCATTCAAATATTAAACACATTACTATTTCACTGAAGTCAGATTCAACTAAAACCACACAGTAACTCTATTCTATAAATCTAAAATGGTATCTCAGCTATCAATGCCTCTGATATCCCCCATTGTAGCTTAATTTATGCTAAACTGATGCAACTTAGTTTTCTTCTCTACTGCCTAAACTACAGCTAAATGTTATGAGACTATCAGTGGTTAATATACCTGCAGGAAAACATTAGGCATTTAAATCTGGGGAGTTATTTGTAACTGAGAACTAGGAACTCATAGGCTGAGGCACACCTTCCTCCCCTCAGGGCCAAGAGGGTAAGCACCTAGAGCAGCAGTATCTTAAGTGTTTCACTCCCCACACACTGACCACTGGTCAACCTGTATAAACAGGAATTAAATATGCTCTGGGATAATGAAGCTTGTTCCAAGTTTTATAGCATTCCTCAAAACAATACATGATGCAATTGATGTCTGGTGGCAGGAGCCGTACCCGTGGCATCTGGCTTTAGTGCCCCCACCCTCTCTGCCCAGGGACCACAGGCTACACACGTGCATGTGGAAAGATCAGCTGCCTTTCCAGCTTTGAGAAGATCTGCCTGAAGACACTGGCCACATGGACCTGAAATGTCCTGTTGATCAGGTAGAGTTATCAGATCCTGTCTTAGACAGAGGACTGATTTCTAATCACAGTCATGTGATTTAACATAATACATTTTAAGGTTAAACAGATGAGCTTAGGTAGTTTTGACACAATGAGACATTCTCAGATCATTATATCCTCATCAAAAAGCAAGGGAACATTATACTGCCATTTACTCATCAACAGGTTGGGATGGAGGCAACAGAAAAAGTCTTGAATACAATTTCCTTGATTCCTTTTGAATTTTCTGTCATACGCAGATCACATTCATTTAATTGGCTAATTAGATGCCAGATTGATTCTTGCTACAGAAAATATGAATTGAAAGTATATTTGTTAGTGAAATCTGTCTTTAATACAGCTCTTTGGAATGATTCAGAATACCTAAAATAAGAGATGTGATGTTGTTATCAAGTTTACCATGGAGACTGAATTTCTGCAGTTGTAGCATTACTATGTCCTATATTGAAGTCCAACTGATCCCCATTGCCATGGTAACCAAAAAGTTTCAGCAAGCTTTTAAGAGTTTTCATATGAGAATTTCATAAAAACAACTTTATACATTGTGGGGTTTTTTTCTCCAAAGACAAAAGCTCTAAGTAAACAGAGCTTATATTTTACAGAGCGTATATTTTATATATGCATATGTATTTATAAATATATTAAAATATGAAAGTGTCTTACAAAATTAATTCTGTCTCTGTGTGTTTCTTGCTAAAATAAGTAGCTAGGTAAATTCTTTTTTTTCAAAATTTAGATTTTGTAATAAAGTTAAAAAATTATTTAATTTAAATTTATTTATTTTAAAATTTGTTTTATTTAGTCCAATAGAAAGGTCTTTATAAATAGCTCAAAGCTATCTTCCACCATTGATCACAGGCAATGGACTTATTTTTTTTACTGTTTGTCCATAATTATATAGGAGACTGGGTAATTTTTAGGTTATTAAGAAGTTTTTAGATATGCAGTACCAACCCAAATAAGATGAAGATGTATCTTCAAACAGATACCCATCACTTTGCTGCTTAATGTGACCCCATTTGCAAAGAAACAAACTTCGGTAATTTGATGTAAAGTTGGCTAGGTCTATAAATCACAAAATTCATTATACAGGATTATTTACCATGCTTACAGCTTTAATTATATACTTCCTGTAAATTGTGTGTATTACATTGTATGATTATATATATATCCCATTCAACATTCCCTATATGAACAACTATACATTCCAAAACGTGATATATTGGGTTTCAAAAATTGTAAGCATCAAGGCATAATAAGTTATATTAAAGCTCAAATAAATTCAATAGAAAATTCAGTATTTGTACAGTGGTTCTAGATTATCATATCAAATACCCATGAAATGCACTGTTATAGATAAAAAACTGGATCAAATAAAATATGGAATTCACCTTGAATGACCAACCAACATTCTAAAATTTTGAATAGATTTAAAAAAAAGAAATTCCTGTCATATTTTCAGTTCTTTCCTGTTCCACTTCTCCTTGTTCCAGTTTAATGAGAAGTGAAGGAGAAATTGTTCTTCAAGGATTTCCACATTCATGAAGCTAAAGTGGTGGTTTAGAGTATCATACAATAAACATTCTATATTTTAGAGGTGCATTGAATCAGGAGATATCTGAACTCTGTGAAAAGCAGCCAATACCAATAATTTCTAGATATGTAATAACATATCATGCAAACAGTGCTAAAAGAGTTGATACAGGCAAAAATCAGTTCCTGTACTTCAAGCTCTTCATATGGGTTAAAAATAAAAGCTATTTCAATGATGTGATTTTGATGACTTTTTAGATAAACAGTTGAACACTCATGCTCTAAAATGATATGGTAAAAGCATAATGAAATGCTGTAGTAGTACAAAGTTCTGACTCATTTAAAGAGTAATAAACTGAAGTCATACCATCATGCATGGCAACTAGAAATTTCTTGTATTTTGTTATAAAATACTTTCACATTAAGAGTCTAATATAAATGAGATCCTTGCATTTTCATAGACTATCATATATGCAAGAGGAAATTAAAAGCATTTAAATGTTACAACTATCTATCATTTTCTCTTAGAAACCCACAGAGATTTTCCTACAAAGAAGACATGGAGGATTAACTGGTTCTTGGCCTCATGACCTCACAGTAAAAATCTCTCAGCTACCAAATCACAATTACCAATTAAAACTTGGTCCACCTCAGACTACAGTTTTCCAGGGACTGTCTTCACATTCGACAAGACATAGAAAATATTTTTTTTTCCTAAACTTGCCCCCTCCATTCATCTTGTTTGACAGAACTGTGAGTGCAAAGCACAAAGTCGACAAGGCATTGCCTTCCCACAGAAATGAAACATAGTTCTTAAGATTCATTCTTTCTCAGGTCATGCAAATGATAGGTCGACAAACAGGCTAACTCAGAAAGCCAGTCAAATGAAAGATGAGGGAAAACAGAAGTGTCTGGAGTCCAGAACTGTCTGCAGTACAACAGATTATTAAAAGCTGTATTTTAAAAACAATAGGATTACCAGAGTATATGTTCTTGATTCAATATATGTTTATCTTGTACAGAAAAGCATAACATGCCTGAGTGTCTCAACACACTCTCACTTTGTTTGTGTAGTTTGCTCTTTATAAGTATTCTGATAATTAGTTAATGATTCTGAAGTGTTTTTAAGTGTTATGAAAGAGTCAATTACTTGTATAGTCATATTATTATATTATGGATCACTTAAAATACACCTATATACATGTTTTTCTTTGTTTAAAATTATCTAGTGATTTAATTTTCAGGTTCTGATTTGTAATAATAGAATGACAGAAAGTTGAAGTCCCTCTGAAAAGCACTGAACCCAGTTTTGTTCTGACAACAAGTGTAATGATGCTTGTCCCTTTGTATTTAACCAGTTTGTTGTAACAGATATATTTGAAGGAGAATTATACCCTTTTCTACTAGGTCCTGTGCAAGGCCGAAATTACTATCATATTTGAAATTTTTTATGATAAGATGGTAGATAACAGTTAAAAAGATGGCATTCTAGTTCTAAATGCTGTTCTGCTAGAAGCAGTTTCTCCCTTGTACCTCCAATTGTCATGGAAACATGTTATTAATTACTTTTCACTATAATTCCCAAAGTAATCCACTTGTATACACTAGTATCGTTGCTCTTCCAAAAATATCATTGCTTTTAGACTCTTGATAATGTGAAACTCTCTTGGACCACAAGATTTAATGTATCTGAAATGAAATAAGTTACTTTTACTTATATATTTTACAATTAATGTAGTGCTACTGTCAAAGATCCTGAACCTTGATCAGGGTACAGGACTGTATGTGGCTATAGCAATGTCCAAGGTTGTATCAGTATGCAAGCTGTTGTCCAACCCAAAGAAAACAGGAACTTTTGTGACTGTCATCACACCAAAAAGTTGTAGCCAATAAAGTTCCTGCCACCATGAGATGAAGTCTTTGTGTAGACACTAGAATACAAAAATCACCCAGATTTCCCTCCAAACCACATGGCACCAAAAATTACTATCAGTTTGAACGAAGATACTGTATTCTTTTTTTCACAATTCTAATTTTAGTTCTAGGTAGAATAAGTGACAAAAATTATTTTTGCTCTATATTTTTCAGTTTTCAGCCTTTTTTCATACTATTTCTATTCCTGAACATTGCCCATCAGAGTTCAAACGAACGTTATTAGTATTAGAAATATCAATCTTATGTTTTTGATTTTCATAAAGAAAATCCACATTTTCTGCTGATTGGAATAAGCATCCTGCTTTTGAAAAGCATAAAAAATTGAGAACATGGTGATAGTCATAATCAGGACAATCTGTACTTTTTTTTAATAATTCATTATTTAAGGAACTCTTCTAGTACGGTCACAGTAATTGGTGATTACACAGTGTTGTTAGCATATCGTCTACCTCGTTCTGAACACCCTGCAGCAATTTTTCTATGTATCATCTGCTGAGGTGATTAAACTGAGATTTTTACTTCTTTCTAATAGGTTTTCCAGCATGTCTGTAAAATCAAACTGACTCAAACAGTAGAAAAAAGCACAGGATTTTCCTATGGTTTGAGGCAGTTTGGTTTTAATCCCTTAAATTGTTCACTAAATCTACAGTGGAAAAAAGTTCAAGGCTAGCTTTCTCATGCTGGAGGACCACTAGTGCATTAAGTGCATTAAGAGACTCATCAGTCTCTCAGGATGAGCATTTGCAGCAGCGTTGCTTTCAATTCCTTCCTGGTCCTTTCATAACTTCTGGCCTTCCCATCCTAAAGCCCAGGAAATGTTCCTTTCCTACTGTTAAAGAACTTACCCTATAAAATTCAGATATGTACCTCAAAACACAATTGACTGCTCAGCAATACTCTCTGAGTTTGGAAAACTAGATATAAAATCTTCCTTACACAGGGTCACTCACTACATGAACAGTTCTTTATTCTCCTCCTAGACAAAAGTAAAACTGTAAATACCACACTAACAGCTTCTCTACATTTTTTTACAGTTTGAAGACATACATAAGCTCCATCCAGAAGCTAGAAACATAGACTTACAAAAACTATGAAAAGAAATGTTCCGATATTGGCTTTCACCATCTAAATTAAATAGCTATTGTATTTAAATAAGCCTTTAATGCAGGATTGCAATTTGTGCTGACTAAGGGCATCCAACGAATATTCCCTACTCAGACAAATGTTATAGGTGAAGATGTTTTATTAGGGAATTCAAATGCCATTTCCTGTATCCTACTCACATAGTCAAATCAAGCCTACTAAAATAAGTATTTTCTGGAAGCTTGGGAGAATGGCCAAAGTACTGTTTTTCCCATGCAGTTTCTCCTAAGTAGAAGTGATGCTCTGGGGAACAGCTCTTTAAAAGCACAGTATATGTTTACATAAAATTAACCAATTTTTGTGGGTTTTTTAAGTTGCCAGTGGCCATTAAAAATTGCATAATATAATTATAATTATTGTATGTTTGTGATTTACACTGAAAAGTACATTAGAAATACATCTAATTAAATACTTTTTATTATTAAAGTGATTTTTTGCACTAACAGAATAACATTTGCTTAGTTGCTCAAAAATTATTTGACATTTTATTTAGATGTCATTGTGAATGTTGTGGCACAATGAGATATGAACTGAAAGTAATAATTCGGAAGTCAAAGGTAAATTTTTTAATATAGCAGCATTGCTGGATTTTCTTTGTGCACAAATAATACTGAAAATGGGATATATAGCTAGGATATATCTCAAGCCTCCTATGAAAAATTCATATTTTGTTTCTTACAGCTTACAGTGACAGGAGCTTGTGTCATGAACCACATATTCTGCTTGCTAAAAGCCTATATAGCTTGTCAGTTGTTGTCTCCTAGATGTAAGTGTCTTCCATGTCAAATACTAAATAAATCAGATGAAGTATTTTCGGAGTGCAATATTCATCCTGTGGAAGCTCTGTAGAAAATAAATAGTAATTTCTGAATTGTGTTTCTAGCTCTCTGATGCAAAGGAGCTCTAAATAGATTTCATACAGCTTTTTCTATTTACTTGAATTGGAGCTATTGTTACCGACTGTGAATTAATAAAGCCAGGAGACACAGGTAGCTACTTGTAAAGTTCAGCACAAGGCAGGTATTTCAGTTGTATTGGTGTCCCATGGGTTGTTCATCAATGGCATCTATTCTTAAACAAATGTAACTCTGCAAGACTGGTACAAAAGTAGCAGAAGACATTCTTCACAGCAGCTTTTCTGAGAAAAGGAATAGTGTCTGCCTGCACGACAGGCAGATATACTGGCAACATTACTTTTATCTGCCATTTGTGTCTGAACTCAGTTTTTTATTCAGGAAATTGCTGAAAGCTGCTTGGGCTTTTTTTTATTACATACATTAAACAAATGTAGCAAATTCCAGCCATTGAGTAACTGAAGACAAATAATAAAAAAATCTTGACTTCATAATGGACAAATTCATGAATAAAAGTCTTACTAATACTGTGCTGGAAGAGATTATCTTGGCAATTTTGCCATTTTTACTCACTATGAATCACTTAAAAGAAGGGAAACAATAAATCAGAAACATAAGACACTGTCCCCATCATTGCAAAATCTAATACTACATAAGCTGCATCACTCTAAAATGAATGGTGACAAAAGATTAAAGATGAACAATAAGCAAACAGCCAAACACAGTGAGATGGCAGAAAAAATGTGTACAGTAGCAAATTGATTAAAAAGGCTAGCTGGAAAGAAAGAAGAACAAAATCTGAGGATTGCCTATGGTTTCTACTTATGTTCCTAGCTAAGCTTCTTAATGATCTCAGATGTTTCTTTCTGACCCAAGCATTTCACTGAGCAGTATGTAGTATGAGTATTGTGAAAATAAGTATCTGACATTCCAGGTTGGGAATGTTTCTGTGCTCTTCTCAGCTTTCTTCAAGTAGGATGATCAGCACAGAGGAGACATATTCTAAAAACTTTCTTAGAGCCAAAACCTGCTCTTTTGCCTGCATTGACTTTTGAGTATATTTGCTATGCAGAAAATGCAAATGAAAGAAGTGTGCACAATTTTTGTTGAAGGAGGTAATACAAATGCACAAACATACATGAAAAAGTTTTTTTGAGACTCTTCCTTAAAGAATATATTTACGTTTCTTTTTCTTTTTTTCTGGATGACTCCTACAATTGAATGCTCTCACTGAGACTCATGTAAGCGATGATCATTTATGCCATAATTTTAAAGATTCGAATACACCTTACAAATGTGGTCTAAATTGGAGTTTAGACGTCCAATTTATATGTGACTCTATCATACTTAGACCTTGTTACAATCTATATTCAGACCTACAGCATAGCTGATGCACAGCAGAGAAATCAGGGAAGGTGCAAGTCACAATTTTATTCAGTTAATGTGACACATTTTACAGAACTTTATCCATGATGATCCCATGGAATTTTGTACCGTTTTACTTTTTTTTTCTCATCTCTATGCCAACAACAAAAGGAATGAGCTTGACTAAACAATTTTTATAATAGCAACAGAAAAATCCCTCAGGTATTATGGTACATTAGAACTAAAGTAGAAATTAATTACTCTGTGTGCACGTCTGTTTACATTTATGCATATGTTACTTTGTTTTATGGAGTTAAGATTTATTTTGCTGTTTATAAAAAACAATTATATTCTACTTTAATTTTTATTTGTGAATTCACTGCAGTATAACAACTTATTACAGAAATCATGTAATAAAATTTTTTAAATGCTATCAGTTCTCTATCCTTTTTTCAATCTACAGCCTGTTGCTACAATGCTCTCCAGATGAAGTCTTGCTAAGGAAGTGAGGGGAATAGAGTGACAAATTTTGAAAGTGTCAGTGATAAACAAAAGACATCACACTCACAGCTCTCTGCTCCTGTTACAGCTAAACAATAAACAATATTAACAATTGGAGGTACTAGTAGGGTAAAAAACAACCACATAATAAGCTTATTATGACAGTATTATTTTTTTTTTTAAATTTTAGTTTATCTAAATAAAACTATGTTGTAAGGCTCTCAGCAGAATGTTGTAGGACAGAATCTGTATATAATCCTTCTGTGCACAAAGTATATAATTTTTAAGTTGTATTACCACATCATTAATAAAATCCAACAGCCATGTTGTGCTGTAATCTTTGCTACGATGTGCTGCTATTAAACAAAGTTATTATGCCTACTTTCTTTGTTTCATCCCTGAAGTCATTTACATCATCAGGGTACTTAAGTGCAGCTCACACTTCATCACAGCTTTTCATTCAGATTAAAATGCAACCAGAATAGAAATCCATAGAA
The DNA here is from genome assembly GCA_004320125.1 of Scolopax mira. Taxonomy (NCBI): domain Eukaryota; kingdom Metazoa; phylum Chordata; class Aves; order Charadriiformes; family Scolopacidae; genus Scolopax; species Scolopax mira. Next base: position 40,965 of record BJBW01010885.1, read on the forward strand.
AAAATATGTAACAGAGTTTCTCTGTTAGAGCCAATGAAGCTGTTATCAAGAAGTGTCACATTATACACATATCAGGTATTTTTTTGGTTATTGTTTTCTGGGGTGTTTCAAAATCACATTGCTCAGAATTTAGAAGGCCAACTGCAGTAGAGAGAGGGGCAGGGGAGGCTGAAAAGAACTGTGAAGAGAGGAAATGAAAGACTGAGAGATCTCCTTCTGAGTCTGTAGAACCTGCTAAGCCCTATTGAAATACAGCTGGGACATAAAAGGAAAATCACCACATGGGGAGAGACAGAGAAACTGTCCTACACAGTAAAGAGGATGTGCTTCATTTCTAACCAGTATAATATTTATTTAGCCAGTAGTAACTTTTATAGACACTTTAAAGTGTGTGAAGCTGTGGAGACACAGGGAGAATAAGAAAATGTATAAAAAAAGGTTTCCTTTCAAACAAAATTATTTCACAAGTAAAATCAACCTGCTGCTGCCAGATAATGTAATTCATCTGGTGGATGTGCATCTCACCAGCTTGTTGAACTCTGGAGAAAGAAAACACAGTGGAAACTTTCTGTTGCAATGGGATGACTGAAATCACTGAATCACAGATGTTCTCTATTTTTGCAGATGCTAAAAGTTGAAGAAAATCTCCACCTGTACATTTCCAAAATAATCAAGCTTAAACTACTTATATTTTCAGAACGTAGGCAGAGATTATGGGATTGTCAGCACCAGATAGGAGGTTCTGCACCATGTATCTCCTAAAGGTGAGTTATCCAACATCATGTATTGACAATTAGGGTGAAAGTGGCACTTTGATTACACTCTGTGTTGCTGTTTGAAACTAGAAGTATCTGAGATTATATGCTGAAAACAGCAGTCTGATGTGTCCAGTAAGGATGCTTCATTAAAGTATTGATGGAAACATAATGAGATAATGAGTATGCAACCTCTGTAGCAGGATCAATGACTATCCACATGCTAGCTTGTGTGCTAATAATCAGTGAAGAAAGGTGAGTCCAGACAGTGCTGTACTTTCTCTTTATAATGACAAGATACTAATTCAGTTTTAGATGAGAAATAAATTATACCAGTACAAGCTATCTGAGAAAATTAAAATAATCAAACATAGTATTAAGATTTATATAATCTTCAGTGAAATGAAAAAGCAAACAAAATATTATGACTTTTTTCCTCAGAGGAATCCAAGAACTCAAAATATGTGTTTATATGATTTAAAAAAAAAAAAATTGAAAAAAAACCAGATGCCCTCAATTTTGATTTTTATAAGTACATCAGTAAACAAATAAACTTAATCAATAAAATTACTCAAGTACATTTGGATAACACATGAACAAAAGTGTTGACTTTTTTTTCCACTTCCACATCAACTCATGCTATGTATATATGAAACTCTCTGAAGACACAAATAAGCATATATGCTACACAAGTGAACAATGGATCATAAGAGAGAGCAGATGAGGTTGGCAGCTGAATTACTTCATGTTTGTAATGGGAACATGAATAAATACACAATTATGATTAGTGTATAAACAAATGCCCAGATTCATTAAATTGATTTTTAATGGCAAATTTCTTCATTTTCCTCTCTGGTGGGCACTGAGAGGAATTTTACTCTACTGCAGGGCAGAATTTAAATATGTCTCTATTCCTTCACATACTTTAGATTTTTTTCCACTTAATCTAAGCAATGGACTTTCTCAATTTACAAGTAGAGTTCTACTAATAAGAGCTTTATGGGTTTTCTTTTTCACTCATGAACAGTTCCATCCATAAAACAAAGGAGATGGAGATGTTTTGTGGCCCAATATTCATAGCAGTCGTAAAGTGGGAGGAGGAGATGGATTCCAGGCACTGTGACTGGAACATCTGACAGGGGTTGGAGCCCTTTATCAGGATCCCAAACCCTGTCATGTAAATAACTGGACATTACCTGTAACAGTGAGTCTGCATCTCAGACACAGAGACTAATTTTATTTTAAATTGAAGGAATTTTTGCCCCTCAATACAGGGGCAATTGCTATTGACAACTACTTTAATGCACACTGTAGATCTAGATTGATAACTAGAAAATATTTTTAATATTTTAGGAATGCCTAAGTGACATTTAATAGCCTGAGAACAATTGGGTGGAGTGCAGTCATTGCTGTTATATAGTATTATTTTCAGTAACCAACATTTATACATGAACAAGTAATTAAGTAAACATTCTACTAGGCAAGATTTTTGAAGAATTGTTTATTCCCTTTGTATCATTTTTAAATGCTTGCTTTAAGTAGAATTGAAATGACTGATACATGATTTAAAATAAAAATTTATATTTATAAAATTTTTTCTTTAAATATAGTGTAAAACTATTGAATATATTTGCAATCCATATCAAGTAGAAAAAAATGCTTAACCTTCCCTCAGAAGACATTATGCACTGAAGTGAATAAATAGCTTTTTATGAACCATTTGGACATTAGTTAATTATATCAAAATTGTATAATATTCTAAAATGTATGTTTAAAATCTCCAAGTAATTTTATTTTAAAGACCTATTTTTAGTATCAGAACTGATGAATTTATATCTTCTTTCTAAATGTAGAGTTGTGCTTCATTATCCAATAATATAACAAATTTACTGATGAATAGGAAATAAACTGCCATACACAAGAATAATGTGATAATGCAATATGAAAGTGATGAGAGACATCAGTTCCTTTGGTCTGTTTATAATCATCTTCAAGGTTTCAGATTTTCCATACCAGTACTTCACCATTATCACCTGTTTTCTACTTGAAGCATGAAAATTGAAATAAAATCTTCATTTTTGTGTTTTAAAAAACAACAAATCCTTTCAGGAGATTTAATCAATATCAAGAACGATATTGAAGTCATAATAGCTTGACTGAGATTAATGGATCGATAGCTAGAGCAGGATAAAAGGGAAATTTCTCTTTCAGTTTGAGCCACGGGTATGGAATACACCCAGGCACAGAAAATAAGAATATTGATTTACATTTGCTTGAATGAACTAATGTAAATTCTGATCAAGGCACTGATATTGCCATCTTCTATTTGGCAATACACCTGTACATGATTCAAGTGGGCCTGGAAAAAGGAAAATAAAAATGATTGCATTTTCACAGACAAACTGTAAAATCTTTGTAGCTATATAATTATGAAAAAATTTCCTTTTGTTAGACTGCTGGAAAACACCACTGTTTTTTACCATCTCCCAAAGGCTGCGATTACCATGTGCACTATAATCTCTAAAGGATAGATGTCCAATTTTTACAAGTCACTGATCTGTTCCTGTAGTCTTCATAGCAACTCAATCCCTATAACAATTGGGAAGAACACTTCCCACTCTGTTTCTTATTTCCTATGTCAAGGAAACAAGATATTAAATAAAAACTTAAAGAACAAAAAATGTCTAAAAGCCTTAAGCAAAAATAAGTCATACTTCAGTAGAATTAGTTTATAACGTATCGGCTTAATTCCATCAAAATGTAGTTCACTTAACAGGATCTTGAAAAGTTGATTGCAAAGACTGGCAAGCCAATGTAAAAAGAAAGATGGTGAATGAAGCTGGCATATTACATGTCTTGTGTTATTAAGTCCTTTCAACTTTTTAATTTGTGCATGAGCAAATGTCTTGCTGCAGACTAGAAAGAACTAAATTAGAAATAACAGAAACCTCTTAATACTTTATGAAAATTCTGTCCCAATCACTTAAACCACATCAAGATTGTCTGCTTTAATCATGGAGACCCTTTTTTGGATCTGACCAAAATAAAGGTAGTAGAACAGACAAAAAGAGAAAGCTACACAAAATCAAGCTAAAAGAGAAAAAAAAATGGTGTACAAGTAAATTGATTTTTCCATTTAATAAAACAAGATTTTAATCCTAATACAGAATTAAAATAATCCTATTACAGGACAGTTTTACTGTCAAAAACTTGACTGATTCAACACATGTTCACACCACAAGCATTCTTAGTTTCATTCCTAGTCATGATGGATCTGCTTCGAAGCATCTGCACATAACAACTTTCTTAAACAAAAAGCCACAGACTGATAGGACAGATTCAACTGCACCTTTAAATAAGGATTATATTATTATACATACACTCACTGCATATATTACACTGTCTCCGTGCTATAATGAATAAGACGATAGAGATCTCATTTGCATATATTTCAGATTTTCTCAGTACAATCAAATATTCTTTGTATTGTCCTACACTGCAATACACCAAACCAACATGAAAATAGCTAACAACAAGAAAGTATCACTACTTGGAATATTTACAACATATAGGTTTCAGCTCATTTCACTCGGTGTTTACCAGATGCGGGTATTCAGTAGACAGTATTGTTCTTTGTCTTATCTTGTATGCAAAATGTGAATTTTCTAACATAATTTCATAATCTGGAAAAACATATTTTGCACAGAATGGGAAGGGAAGGAAAAAGGAAAAGAAAGGAAAAGGAAAAGGAAAAAAGGAAAAAAAGGAAAAGGAAAAGGAAAAGGAAAAGGAGCCTCTTTCAGCCTTCTTTCATTACTACCAGAATTCAGTATTATTAAACATTCCTATATTTTAATGGTGCACTGTTTTTATAAGACATCCAGCATGAAAAATCCATGAGCTACCAGAAAAGGTGGCGATTGCATTCACATATTGATACCATGCCAGCCTGCATGGCAATGAAAAAGGGATGACAATACACATTCCCGCATGAAAAAACAGTAAGCCAACCTAAAGAGATGAAGAATAATTGAGATTCAATCATGTGAAACTATTATAAAAGTAAAACTCTGAAAACAATCCTGCCTCTACATTCTCAGGTTGAAAGATAATTGCAAGAAGAACTCCTAGGATCAAATAAAATAATTTTGTCTAGAGTTCAAATTGTGTAAGAAAGTTTTGTAAAAAATAACAAGAAAATAAAGATTAAGAACAAGATCCTGAAAATTTGCTTCAGACTTAGAGTAAGATTTAATTAGGCAGTAGTTTTATAGTATCAAATACCATTTACATGCAATTTGGTACCAAATATTTTTGACAGAGAGTATATCATTCTTTCTAAAAGAAACAAGCAATATGAGAATTCTGAGATTTAAATAGTGAGATTTTTACCAAAATTAAAAGATTTTGTACATTGTCTTTGGATGCAGTATTTTTAGTCCATTTTCTTAACTGAGTATTCTCCCTGGAGCTTTAGGCATAATAGTGCAGTATATTTTTTTTTAGATTTCTCACTTAAAAATATTTTTAATATACACATCTTGATGATTTATTAGAAACAGGATTCATGGTTTCCTTAGACTGGTACTGTGATTAGAATTATATGGGTACCATTAAATACAATTAATTATAAAGTTTGTATATAATATCAGATAGTTCTGTGATACTATCATGAACATAGTTATAACACACAAAAAACCGCCTCCCATGAATAGTATGAAGTGCCCACGTCACCTCAGAATGTGCCCAGCATGACCAAATTTCTGCCTTGGAAGAGTTGTGAGATCAGTATGTACTACAGTACACTGATATTTAATATCTCCTGATGATTCATGTAGAGGAAAAAAATTTTGCATTTGTTTAGAACTTCTGATCTTTTTTGCCTTTGCAGTTGTGCAGTTTGGGAAGTTGTATTATGAAAGAAATATGGCAACAAAATAGAAATTAAAAGGATAAATTAAAAGTTAAGAAAAAACAATACATTTTAAGTGGAATAACCAAAGGGCTCGTAAATTCAGATTTGCTAACTAATTGTCCTTTAAGAAATTATTTAGTTGTTTTTTGGTTAGTTTGGGTTTTTCCCTCCTTTAACTTTATAAATAGTGATAAGCAGTCTCACATGTTATTAATAATTAGATTGACATCTCCAGTTCAATAGCTGAATTTGGACTCATATCTTGGGCTTTATACGTTTATACTTTTTAAATCTTTTTTTTTTCATCTGGAATAATGAAGTTCAAATAAGACATGGCCTAGACATAAGAATTCTAACAATTTTCTCAGTCCTGTTTCTCATGGTAGAACCTTAAGTCACTACATTTAAATATGGTTCAGTACTAGATATTTTGAAGTATCTTATCTCAGGAGAGACAAGTCTAAAGAGGCACAAAAACAGGATTTTCACTCAATAATACCTGTAATGTATTTGTTTTGCTTCCTCAGGACTGTGATCTCAGGACACAAAATTTAAAGGTGCTCACCCCTAATTAATCAGAACAAAATAAATATCAACAGGATATTTTTGCCATTTTTGAGCTTTAGTCTTGAAAATCAAATGTTTTGTACATAATACAAAAGTCATGGAAAACCAAATTGATTTGTCTGCTCAGAATTGTAAAGAAAAAGTGTAAATGAAAGACAGGATTTAATAGAGGAAGAACAGCATATAGTAACTTATATGGATTTTACTTCTCAAATTCAAGTTTTATACTTATTGAACATCTTCTGTCCACAGATACTTTTTTAGTGCCCCTGTGGGATGATTTCTCTTAAATAATGATTTGTTTGGAAACATATTAAAGGGAAGTAGGATTTAAGGGAATATACACAAAATATTCCAGACTGAGATTTCTAGATAATTAAAGAGAATAGAAAAGTCACTGAAGGATTTTTGCACTATGAATAAGTGGAAATTATCCAAGAAAGAAATCTCAGGTTTTTGACATGAACTGTAATTTTTCAAATTCTAGTCTAATTTATCTTGTGATAATTATACATTGTTCTGGTAAATAACAACCATTAAATTCTCCCAAAAAGATAGTGACATTGTTATGTCCTTGGTGGAAGATCACAATTCCTTCAAACTCTTAAATTTGATGGGTCTTGCCAAAAAGTTACTAACATGCCTATGTATAACCATGGTAACAATGAACATGTTTTCTAGCTAACAGGTTCAGAATTAGAAAACTGTCTTCAGAAGAAAAAATTTTGCCCTTAACCCACTAGCTTGATTTTTTATAGGAATAAGCTAATGAGGAAAATGTTAATATTCAAATTAGAACAGCATTTACACATGCATTCCATAGATAAAAATGTCAAGAAAAGTAATTGTTTAAGTGTTAAAAGATAATTGTAGGAAACTATCTTGTAGGAAGTAAAGATAAAACATAAACCAGAAGAAAATGTTCAATGTTATGTTTACAGTTCAGAGCTTTCAGAAATTAACTTTAAAAGATTGTCAGTGTTTTTCCCCCTCAGTCCCCCTGCTTCTTTGTAGTAAACACAGCAGAATGAATGGCTCATCTATCCTTCACATTTCTTATTGATTCATTAGCATTAAACATGAATGGTTGCGACACAGTTTCAGTTAAAGACTATTTTACAAGGACACAATCAACATTTTATCTGGTAGAAAGACACTAATAGAATAGATGCTGGTTTGCTCAAGTAATTTAACTATTACTGTTTTTACAGTAAAACATGAAAGTTCTGTACAAGATTTACAAAATTGCTACAATTGGTTTATTACTTCAACAAGTACTTTCCCAGGTCATTTTCCTATACAATGTAGATTTAAAAATATTTTTTCTGGAAGCTTAGTCTTTTTTTTTTTTAAAAAAAAAGGAAACCAAAACAGAACAAAAAACCAAAAACATTTCAGACTGTACAAGATACAGAAAAGGAAGAAAAATAATTTCCACGGTGTAAACTTAACCATATGAGTATTGAAAGATAGTCACAATTACAGGGATAATTTCAGCTACATAGATGTCACTGAAAGTCCACTTTCATAAATATTCCAAATTCCACTCAAAGGGTTATACTGAGTCCTATTCACATTTTTTCCTAGTAAAAAAAAAACCCACCATCAAAAAACACAGAAGTATTGCAAGAAAAGAAGGATCTACAGAGGGACTAATCCTCTCCTAAGTATAAAAAAACTACAAATTTGATGCAAGAAAATATGGTAAACCTCAAAATGATGTGTACATTCACACTTTTATAGCAGACAGAAAGAATTTGGAATTTGCCCAGCCATCCAAAGAACAGTGATGCTTCCCTTTGTTTAGGAGAGATTTGTATACTTAGGTTGAACCTAGCAGAATGATCTTTCCTAGATGACCAAGAACATGAAAATAACAACAGGTGAATAGAGAGGCAAACAAAATTTCCTATTGGTCCCAAGTCATAAAAAGCATGAGTAGCTCTTTTACTGTGCTGCATGCAGACAGGAGAGACACCCATGATCCACTCTCCAAGCACAAAGCAAGGAGAAAGCTACATTTGTTCATGTTCCCTGGCATTAAAGAGGATCAAAAGAAGGGCAGGAGGCACATGTGAAAGCATAAGGAGTCGGCAGGAGGGCAGCAGCAAATCGCCACCTATGTCTGCAAGGCCAAAGGGCAGAAAATAACATCACCACTTGTCAGGCAGCGCATCCAGCACCAACAGGTGGAACTGATAAAGCAGCAGCAGTGGAGTGGGGGATACCATCAGGTGGTCAGAACAATGAGACACTGAGGAAGAACAGGGGTAACATAGGGATGAAGTGTTGTAACCTAAGAAATGGAAAATAAGGAAGCAGAGAGTCTTCTCAAAATGGCAGTTCTAGTTCATAAACAGGTTAAATATTGCCTGTACAGTTTGTACAAGCCCCCGCTATAGATGATTAAACAGCTTGACAGCACCAGGTAGTTGTCATTATTTCCTCCATATTGGATTTCAGTGCAGAGGTATCACTGCAATGCTTTCAGACTTGGGAAATGAATGATGAACAGTTCATATTTCATACAAAATCAGGTAACAATGTTACTCTATGTCCAGGGAACCTTCAAACCTCAATGTTATCTCATGCATGAGGTATGAAATTCACATTTTGTAGGTAAAGACTGATGTTCACAGAGTTTAATTAGGGTACCTAAGGTGCTACAGGAAATCTTTGGTAATACTGGAAAGCAAGACATGTCACATTTCTAAGCTAGTGTCCAACTATCAACTAAGCATGCAGGACAAACACTGCAAATCCATTTAAGTGCTCACTAATCTACTTGTAGTTTTTCCTCCATATTGTAGAAACATACTCTACTTTCTTCAATTAGGTCGTAATGTAATGTAAAGCACACAAATCTTAATTGGGATTTTGTCAATTATATTTTGAGGGAAGAAAAGGAAAAAAAAAAACAAAACCATGATCTACTCACATGTAATTGGTTTGCACTTAAGCTGACCTTATTGTTCATATGTCAGAATAGAAAACAGTTACTAGGAATTTTCTAACAACACATTTTATAATGAAGCTCTTGTTGGAAAACACTTGTCCTATAAAATGCTTGTTAATAAATTCTGCAGCCAGAAACATGTACAAATTTGGCACTAATCAAAGATATCAGAGATGCTGATAGAACTGACAGTAGATTTTCTCAGAAAGGGAATATCTTAAAAAACAACCCAGCATTACAAACTAATTGTAAAATTCAGTAAGGGTGGTCTCCAGAATTCCTTCTCATGTTCTCATCACAGACATGGACAGTTAAGACCTGAGCCAAATACGGTTACTCACCTTCCTCCAGCTGCAAGGTTATATGCATATAGTGCTATGTACCCATGCAGCTCATGGACTTGCTGCAGAGGAAAGGTGGATTGGGCATGGGAAGTGACATCATCAGGCAGAATAAAATGACAGAAGGAAAAGGATTGAATCAGGATTGAACTGTGGCATGTGGTAAGGGCACAAGAGATGTTATATCCTGTTGCCATTGACTCTGGACACAGAAGAGGAAAGGGAGAGTCTGTGTTCAATTATTGGGCCCTGATCTCTATCACAGAAAGAGAACTGGGTTGGAAAATAATAACTAGCAGAATTGCTAGTATTGAAATAGAGTTTTTAAATCACTTGTCAGAAAAAACTTAAGAACTCTTTTAAAAAAAATCCTACACAATTAATGTTTTATTTCAACTGAGAAAAATTTTACTGTTGGATTCTCCCAGTCATCCTACCTCATTAGAACTTGAAAAGGGAAAGGGAAAAAAAAGTCATCTTTTGCTCTGCTTTCCCCAGGGGAGTGACCACACCAACAGCTTTTGCAGGCAGGGTATCCCTGTACCTGAGACTCCTGGTCTCAGGGAAAATTAGAGACTCCTGAATTTCTGACTCTCAGAAATTAGAGACTCCTGAAGCTGGACTTCAAAAGGCTGCTGCCAGAGTGGGTCTATTTAGGCTAAGGACGGAAGGAGCAAGTGAGATGAGGGTGAACTAAGCTGAAGGTTCACTGGAAAGACTGGCTTCTCTATCTTAGTCTTTTGCTTAGTTACAGCTATACTTTCATGTTCACTTCAGTAGTTATGGACACAAATACAGTCCTTTAAGAAATAACTCCAGTCTTTTTAGTGGCATTAAGTTTCTCACAAGCTGATCCTATTTCCAATGGCTTGTATGTTATCCTATTTTGTCATGTTTTTAATAGAGGGTGTTCAAGATTCACATTAATGAAGTCATTTATTAAAACAATTTAAGAATAAAAAATTTAAAAAAAAAATTGAAAATGAACAGAAACATTGCAATGTAAAATTTCTGAAGAGAAACAAAATTTAAAAGTTACACAATAAGAATGTAATTAATACTATGTGAACGTGGTGTGATTTTTGATTTTGATTATTAGTACTCCTACAGCTTTGTCAGGCCAAGAATAATGAGGGTAATAGGGTATTCTTCTCTAACTGCAGTCACAGAATATGGAAATCTCTACAGAGCCTGAAATCTGCAACTAGAAACAACCACAAGAGTCTTTCTGCACCCTGGAATGAACTAATGACACGTGCATTTTTTCTGAGAGGAAAAAAATGCAGTGCCCATCACCACACCAAGTGTTTTGCTACTGGTGTGTAAAATGCTTTCCAGTTCCCACTCTCATTTGGACTACGGAATGAGCCAAAGGATTTCAATGCACAAGGATCTAAGGTTTTAAGTGGCAAATCTATCTAGTTCATACTTTCTCCGCCACAATTTCTTTTTTTTTAATGTATATTTTCATGTATAGGTCATTTGAACTAAGAATCTACAGGAAAACAGACACAAAAGCGTGGACCCCAAAGGTAATTCCAAACATGGTCTAAATGTGAGAAAAGGGTGCTACTGAAAACTCTCCTTAATTCTCCGAGGGGACATAACACATTAAGGAATCTCTTCTAGATTAGCTTCAGAACAGTTAAGAGGCACCTGTGGCTCAGTGGCAGGAAGAATGGAGAGATTCTAATAGGACCTTGAGTTGGAGACCTTTCTGATGTACAGTACAGTTTTTTAATTTCTTTTCTGGGAATTCCAACAACTGTCTTCCCAGAACTGTTATATATAATTTATTTTAAAACATCCTTTCATTTCTGAAGTGAATTATTTGATATAAAAGACTGTTAATGACATTTTTGGATCCCTCTGTAAGAAATAAGGCAAACATACTATTGCATTTATGACATATAAAATTTAATTCTCACTGGGCTTCCAGAGTGACTTCATCTGCATATTATCTTTTCCTATGAACAATAGCAGAAATTTAACAATTTCTCAACAAAATTCTTATGTAACCCATTTTTAAAAAAAATATTATCTCTGCAAATAAACTGCACGTTAGCAGTGAAGTATAGGAAAGAAAAAGGAAAAAGAAACACAAAAATACTTTTAGGTAAAAGTAACGATACATTCCTCTTTTCAGACAAAAATAAAAGAAAATAAAGCGATTCTAAAACAATGACATGCACAGATTCCTTTTTCTATTTTTTTCCTTAACAAAGAGGTAGAATCAGAAAGTTCTCTTTAGTCAACACTAAGATTCTGAAGGTGTTTTCTTGGAGAGATTTTTGAGAAAACTCCTAGTTGCAGAGATGAAGTATAAGGATGTAACAGCACCTCACTGAATGCAGTTTTTACACTTTTACTTTCTAACATCTAGAAAAACCTGGAGAAGAAAAGGCTCTGGGGAGGCTTTATAACGCCTCAATATTTGAAAGGGAGCCTATAGGAGAGACAGAGAGGGACTCTTTGTCAGAAAGTGTTTTAAATAGGAAGAGGGGAGATTTAGGTTAGATTCTAGAAAGAAATTCTTTCTTGTGAGGGTGGTGAGGCACTGGAACAGGTTGCCCAGGGAAGCTGTGGATGCCCCATCCCTGGCGGTGTTCAAGGCCAGTCTGGATGGGGCTTTGAGCAACCTGCTCTAGTGAGGTGCTCCTGGCCATGGCAAGGGGGTTGGAACTTGATAATCTTTATGGTCCCTTCCAATCCAAACCACTCTATGATTCTATGAAATAAGCATATTTAATCTAAAAAATATTTTATATGGCTGTTGAAAATTCATAAAATATTATAAATTATTAGGAAATATTGTTTGATACTGAAGAAGAGAGAATGGAAAGCATGTTAGCTAATTATAACAGTGCTAATAAAAGGAAGGCTTTCCACTTAATTTCTGGTTTGATAAAGAATGGAAATAGAGCTGTTGGCTTTGATATAGATGAAGCAAATTTAACAGATATTAAAAGTTTTGTCTTAGTTTGACCTTTCTCTTTGACTGCCTTCATGGTATTATCTTTATGAATAAAATAATTCACAGAAGTTCAGGAAGAGGATTACTTTTTGTAACAAGGATTTAATCATGTAATTTCACTGAATTGGAACGAAGTTGATAACAAATATATAGAGCACAGTGAAAAGAAGGAAGGCAAAATGAAAAAAGCAAATTTTTCTGTGGAGGTGATGCACAACATTACAATAAATACAAAACAATAATGTTTTGCTGAAATAATAGTTCCTATTAATGGCCTGACAAACATTTAGAAAGTTCAGAATATTTCTTTATACCATCAAAGTTCCCCTCTGCTGATATAAAAATATAAAACATGCAAATATTATTTGGCATGTTGTTTTCTCAAGAGTTAACATTTGCAACCATTTTGAAGATTTAGATAACATATCTTTTCTGAGACATCCCAAGATAGCTTCACTGAGCCTAAGTGAGCCTAAGTACATAAAAAGGTGAGTGGAAAAGCAGCCAAAAAAGGATATTGCACTATAGTTACGCAATTATTATTAAAATTTGAATGCTGGGAGTAAAGACATATTAGGCAGTGTATTGACACCTAATGGATTGAGTTAAAATAAAAAACTTGTCATCCAGAAGAGCTACCCACTTCAATGTAATTCAAAGAAGTCCCATGACTTTATTATGTAGATACACCATCTTGAAAGCTGGTTGATAAGGTTGTTAGATGTACCATAGTAATTTAAACCTAAAATCCGTAACAAAGTCCTTGGATTTAATCTGCAGGTATTTTGGATTAAATTGCTTAAAATACCATTATCAGTAACTCATTTCAACTGTTGACCCCATGTGTGGGTTGTTGGGTTTTATTTAGTATCTTTCACTCCATTAATTTTGCCATCTTTATGATTTTGATTTGATTCTATTTCTTATTTTTTCGACAGTTTTTAGTATGACAAGTCATGTCCCAACTGTTTGTGGGACAGTGCGGAAGGGACAGGGACTGAAGCAGGTTTCAGAAAGTGGTGGATCTAGTGGGAGTTAGGCACCTTCAGTGCTAGAGCAGTCTGAAAATGGCTGTGCAGAAGTCACTATGGGCAGAAAAAATTGCCTTCTGAAATTAGTGCAAATTTTAACTGAGCTGGGAACAATTTGCCTTTGCCTGAGCATACACAAAGAAATTTCTGAAGGTATATGTCTTTGTCTTTAGACGCCAAAATGTGTTAAAAATTCAGTTCTAGCAGACTTTTCCAGGACACCTCACAGAAAGTTTGTGTCAGACAATGGCATTGTGCCCCAATCCCTCATGAATCTTTGTCTCCTTTGTTCAGCAGATGGAAATTCTTCTTGAAGTTATGAGTTTCTGTTAGCTAAAAAGGGTCTGTACATTTTATCAATACTATTGCATAAGGTAACACAGTGATCTAGACGTGTGTATCTTCACAGACATGTAAATATAGTTGTCTATGAGCAAATATAGAATATTCTTCATATTCAGACTCTTGATTGACTACATGAATCAGTGCTAAAAATACAATTAATCACTTTCTACTCTTCTGCAACCAACAGACCAAATGTGACAAAGATTATCCCATCATAATGTGTTAAACATGCTCTAAAGTTCCCCCTGAAATGTATGATTCATCTGCTTTGATATGCACATTTTGCTGAAACAGCACAATTAGTTATCTTCAGAAAAGTGTACAATTGAAAGCAAAGTCTGCTTTTGATCACCACTTTGAAAGCTTCATTAGCACAATTTTATTCAGAGCTGCAGCTGCTTCTCTTTGGTGGTGGAAACTAATCAATCAAACTGGAAACTTATACTTCTGAAAGACTACAAAGCAGCATCTCAGTATATTTTTGGTGTGGCTTTAAAGCACACTAATAAGGAACAGAATATGTAATTCTCTTTATACTAAATACACTATTCGCAGCAATGACAGTTAATTAGCAAGTAAAACACAAAAGTAAATATTTGGCAAGATTACAACTTTTAAGAAAAGGAGTATAAATGAGCTACTGGGGCAAGAAACAGATGTTTCCATATTGTGTACCTGACAGGAGGGCTTTTTAAATGAGGTCAGTGACAAATTCTTTAAATTATGGGTTTTGTTTTCATTCAGGTCAGAAAGGATTACTAACTTGTCCCCTGTGATAGCCTGTAATTTATTAACTGGAAGCTGCTCTATAGTTGTTGGTTTTTTATCTCTTTGCTGCCTCAGGATACAGGCATAATTGAGACTGGCAAACCCCAGAACACAGTGGAAGGAAGTTGCGAGGAAATATGTCTGCTTACCATCAGCAAATGTCTACTAGCATGAGAAAACATTCTAGTGTGATATGGGCTAACCAAAGTGGACTTCCATCACTTATAAGGAAGATGATAACCCTTTAGAAAACTTTGATGAGGATTTGTGAATATATAGCAAGGAGCAAATTCTATTTTGGATACTCCTTTGCATGAAAATGTTATATAATCTCAATTAGTTCAATGGAACAGTGCATATTTCAGCTCTAGCTATATATTGATTGGTTATGATTTAGGTATGGGACAGGTAAAAGTGTCTCTATATGGCCATGTGATGCACAGTGGAAACACAGTCCTGGCGAGATAGAATGGGGCTGGAAGTAGAGAACATTTTGCAGGACACAGCATCGTCAGCAAAGGGAATTATAAAAACAGGGGGGAAAGTACTGTAACTTCGGAATAATGAAGTGGAGCAAAACTAGCTTGATCAATCAGGGTTCAGCTAGGTCTTCTGCAACACTCAATAAACATTATTTTACTGGTAGAAAGGCCAACATGGCCACAAAGGCAATTTGGTTTGATACAGACTCCAAGCTGCACCTGGCTGTGCTTAGAAAAAGTTTGGGTCAGCCTGGTGCCCCCCACCCAGTGCAGGGTGTACCATCACCCAGGGCCCTACAGCAAAAAAGGCCTGTGGGATGTACGCTGATTTCATGACGACTTACTTGGCCAGTGCATTACACCTAACCATTTCATCCGGGCATCTGAGCCCCTCTGACTTTATACAGCTAAATTTGAAGCACTGAAAAATAGCAATAGGAAGGAAATTTTTCAATGCTAACAACATATCAAACACCGTAGATAATCAGTGCAAAACCACTGTTGCATGGAAGTTTAACATAATGTAGATGTCTCCTTGTTTTCATTACATGCATTCAAAGTAGGTACAGTAAGACTGAAGACAGCCAAGACTGCAGACATATTCCTTGTTCTAAATAAAGCATCTTTTAAGCGCAAAAGAAGCAGGTATAAGAATTCATCATTTTTAGGCTGGTGACTGAGAAGTTGCAGTGATTTTATCAAAATCCTTATCATTCTGAAGTCGTTGAGCTAGCTGATAGTAACAATGCACTACGAAATAATGTAGCATGACAATTCTTTCGTAGTTTTGTAGGTCAAAATCCTTGTATATCCTCACTGTCTGCTGATGAGATTTCCATTATGGTAACCGGTTTATGGTACCAAACCCAGAAATTGTTAGTGATTTAAGGAATTCTATTCTCAACTTCAGCAAAGAAGCCATAGTAAATCACCTGAAAATGAAAAGTGTGGCCTGCACATATTAGGAAGTTAAAAGGCACTGGAAAAAAGCCTTTCAAAATGGAAATAGGCAACAGGAATCCAATAATACTTTCTTGGAAGAACATATGCAAGTGAATAATCCTTGTTCTGATATGTAGTTCAGCTAGCCCCTAGGATAAGTAAATGCTATGTGAATGGAGAAAAGTTTGTAGCATTTCAAATAGTGATTTTTATTAATATAATAGAGATATGAATAATGAGGTAAAGTCCTCCCTTCTATTTCCCTCTCCAAGACTGTTTTCAAACACTGATTTAGTTCTGTCATGGGCAACCTAATAAAAGAAGATATATTTTTCTCTAGATACTATTAAAGTAGCCTGTATAATTTTTAAAAAGCAATTTGCATCAGAACTTTTATTGTTCCAGAATTTTTATAGATGCCAGCTACTATAAATAATGGGCGTGTTGCTCACAAACACAAGCTGCAGACAAACAGTTTTCCCAGAAATCCTGGATCTCATTCTGTCATTCATAAAGAAATCCCATTTTTCTAATATGTAAAAGCCTTCACATTCAGCACAGCATGTACACCTATGATCAGAAGGTGTGTTAATTTAAATGAACAGCAAGAGGTCCAGCATACTTTGACCCTCTTCACTGATATTCCTTTGAGGATAACATAAGTAATGAATGGGGGGCAATTTAATTTAAAAAATGAACTCTTCCTGGTTATGCATGATTAATTTCGCAGACCAATAAAGATTAACACTTAACATTCGCTTGTTTTAACAATGCTCTATGGGTCAGTATCACTGTATGAGGATGGCATTTTCTCCTGTAAGAGCCAACAGTATTACAATGGTGGATCCAGGCTGACTCTGAAAATTGCTGGTATGTGGTGAAGAGTTTTAGGTGAAAAGTTATCACAAGCATTCAAAATCACTCTAAGATTTTAGAAATTTTCTTTTTAGATTTCAAATGAGGAAAAAAAACCCAATAAAAAAAACCCAACAAAAAACCCCACCACAAAACAACTGAAAAAAACACAATCCAAATCCAAAACCAGTTAGGCTTTTGATGTCATCCTTCCTATAACACATCTTACCACCGAAATTAGAGTGTATAAAACTGTGTCAATGGGACAGGTTTTCTTAGTCTTTCCCATTTACGTGCAATTTCATATGTAAGCTAGGAAGTCTGGATTAACCAATGAAAAACCCAATTTTCCCATATATATATTCAGTGTTAGTGCACATGATCCAGACAGAGAAAAAATAGGTTGTCCCTGTTGCTTGAAACTAGTTTAACTGTTAACAGTTAACAGAAATATTCTGGTTTAGTTTTTTAAACATACATAAGGTTAGATAATGCTGTCCTCAACACATGCAAATAAGAAAGACATTCTTTTCATTGAATTGCAATAGTGAATTGCAATAGTGTTTATAACCTCATGAAAGATTATATTGACACAGAATTATAAACATGTAGCAAAAAGTCCTAAAATTAATGTGGCATTTCTACCCTTCAGGGATATAAAAGGTAACCAACTAACTTAGTGAAGTCAGCTGTTTTTTTTCCTGGAGTTCCTATCATGTTAACATCCCAACATCCTCCTACAGGTGTAACAGATGTGATGAAGCCCTTATAGACATGCCCATCTGCCCCTTGTGAATATTGCAGGACTTACACACCAGATTTTGTGTGTTCAACTCCCATCACAGAAACATAGTGTTTAAGACTCCTCAAACATATTAGACTATTGGACTTTCAAACATATTTTTATAGATATCAGACTATAATACACCAATAAATAAATATTTGTGTTGCTTGCAGATTCTATGGAAAGCCTGTTCGCAATCTAAAGAAGATCTTTTCCAAGTATGAAACCATGGTTCAAAAACTGTTAAAGCTCCTAGATGATGCTGTCTCTAAAAGGACTCATAAAGTTTGTTGTATCATAAGGAATTCTGAATAGATTAGCAAACAACTAAAAATGTCACAGTTGTGAATCAGGAGCTTCCACAGGAAATTTCAGTGTTTTTGTACAACAATAATTCAGGAATACACTGCCATATTTGACCACCTCTGAATGCCTCTGATGCCTCAGGTGATAGAGGAGCTCAGGGAAGAAATTTTCATGTAGCTCCAGACCAACCAGATCTTTCATAGTAAATGGGTTTTTCTGTGAGCTGGTGAGTGCACTGCATTAATCTTCAGAAAATATTTTGCATTCTGGTGAACTGAAGCTAGACCTACAGACAAATTATATGCTTACACAGGATTTTCCATACTGGACTTTAAAATCCTATCATCCATTTCATACACTTCAAATGAAGAACAAAATATACGCAAAACACTTGTGAGAAGTTCAGTGGTAGCTGAAGCCTTAACAGGATTACAAAGCTCCTTGCAGCACCGATGACAGAAATATTTGTATAGGAAGGGGCTTCTGCCCAGTAAGCTGCTCTCAGGATGCATTTCCATTGTATGCAGCCGGTGATCATTTTACCAGTGCAACCTCCCTTGGCAACATGATCTATTGTCAAAGTGTTCTCATTGTTATGAAGACGTTCTTAATATTAAAGCTAACATTTGAAATGCAGCTCAACCTTATTACTTCTTCAGCGTATTCATTGGAAAATTAGAATGACTGATACCTCTCCCACTTTTTAAGACATTTTTAGGCATATCATCCCTGAAAGGAATTAGTTCCTTTAACCATCCCTGAAAGCTCTTTTTATTTCCTTTAATCAGATGTTCATCCATTTTGCTGCTCAGAGTCCAACTGTAAACCTAACACTGCCAAGTCCACCACTAGCCCCGTCCCTAAGCACCACATCTATACAGCTTTTAAATACTTCCAGGGATGGTGACTCAACCACTTCCCTGGGTAGCCTGTTCCAATGCTTGACAACCCTTTCAGGAAGAAATTTTTTCTAATATCCAATCTAAACCTCCCCGGGTGCAACTTGAGGCCATTTCCTCTCGTTTTATCACTTGTTACCTGGGAACAGATACCAACGCCTACAACAACATTTCACAACATTTTCACATCCCTGTCTTTGCCTGACATCAGTGGGACAGAGATTTCGTTTTAACAGACTGTACATTTCTGTCCACAAAGCCTCAGTGGAATAATTCTAGGTTAAGTGGGCTAGAGCAATTTATACACACTGAATATTGAGCTCTGACTCTTCCTTCTCTAACAGAAAAAGAAATTGGAACTGTTTTTATCTAGAAATCACAATGGTCATCACATGATACCACATGGTCATCAATTGCTTTTTTATTTGCCTATCTGATGAAATGAAGCGTGATCCTAAAGTTATACATCAGAAATCCATAATATCTTTGAGCTGCTGCGGCCATTTCTGTTATCATGATGACCACGGGACCATAATCCAGGAAAGCAGTTAGTTTCTTGCCCAACTGGATTACACTTAAACACTATGCATTTTTTTGATGGTGAAAGTATTTTCATTGGTAATTTTCACATCTCCACATATTTTAAACAAACAGCACAACCCCGAATATGCAGTGTTGTTAGTAATTACAGTCCTGTCTCCTTTCTTCCTTGCTTGATCACAGTGATTCAAAGGTGTATGTGGCTGAAGTCAGACAAGGAAGTCAAGGGACAACCAAAAGCAAGTTGACCCTCTTTTTTTATCTGCAGATTTTCTTATGTTTAATAAACTGGTCCACCTTCTATTGTTTATGCCTCAATATATTATTTTTTAAAAAAAAATTATGTTACATACAAGCCAATAGGTGTTAAAACCAAAAAGATCAATACCAGAAATGGAAATGTTAGTAGGAAGGAAAGAATCTGTGTCACTCCAGGTAGGAGTCTGTCTGTAGGCATGCCTGTTCAAGCATTCCTTTCTGTAGGCATAGCAGTAATTGCTTTTCATCATCCTATTACTTCCAGAACTTTGCTCTGTCTTCTAGGAATATTCCAGTGCCTAGACTTAAGAAGCAACCAGGACTCAGAGTCCTGTGTAAGAACAATCTATTAGTCACAGCCATGTCAACTCTGGATGCCAGAAGTCTGTATTTCAATACCCATATCCTCCCTCTTGCACCACCCTGGTGTGAATTTGAGTGACCCAGACTTTTATTTTAGTTTCAAAATTCTGCTAACTCTTTTTAGTCAGTCCCTCACCTATTTTACAGCTACTAATCCTAATTTTCTCTTTGTCTTTATACTGAAAGCAGAATACAAAAATTCATTTTATCCATTTTCAAAGTTTTCCCTTTACAACCAGTTCCTTAAATTTTCAGTGGTAAAACTGTTACCTTGGGATATAAATCCTCTGAGGATGACAAATCTTTCTGCGCTTCATAGCCTGTAAAAGGGGCTACTGGAGATGTTTTCCAGTCCCTCTATGCCATCAGTGATATTTACAAACAGAATATATACATAGATTGTATTTAAAGAATAACAGAAGATAGGGATACATCTCACATTTATTTACTTCAAAATTCTCTACAGTGAATGCATGGAGAGTCTACTAAATCTGACAGTTTTATCCTTGCAGAATTTTTTCCTGGATCTTTTCTTTGCAGGAAACAAGAGTTGTGCGTTTGTCTTAGTACAGACCCATGTGTGCCAGCTAAGTACAAATTTTTTGATTGGAACTAAAGAATTACCGGACAAGCCTAATGTAGAGTAAACTTCACAGCTCGATGCATACTTTGTGTGTTGAAAAATAAAAAAACAAGTGCAGAAATTACATAAAATGTCCATGCAGACATCACTAATTATGCAACATAAAGTTGTATGGGCCCTATGACCCTTAAACTATATCAAGATTTTGAAACAGCTGCCAAATTTGATATACCACTAAATTCTAAAGTTCTGCAAGTTTTTCATTTAAATAGTATTAAAAAAAAAAAAGCTCTATTTGCTATTTTTTCCAGTCAAAAATTCATGCACATTACAGGTATTCAATGTTAAATATTTTGATAGATTCACTTTATTCCCCATTGCACTTTTCTTACATAAAATATCTGCCAATTAAGAGAATTTTTAAAAAATGATTACTTGGCCAAATCAATATTCAGTATGCTAGACTTCTAATCTGCACCCCTCCTGAACTGGAAGTTCAGAAAGCATATAGAAACAATACTATGCTAGTTGCAAAAACAAGTTTACTTATTTATCAGACAGAGAACATAATTGTTAATTATATGTATCAATAAAAATGTAATTATGGGGCCATTTCTAATGAAGTACAACAGGCAAATCTGAAAACGTCATTTAAAAACAGTTATGTGTCCTAACTGAAACCTTTGAATAATAAATAAAAAGATTACAATAAATGACTGGGACCAAATATATTAATCTCTTAAAAAAACACTGACATTTGCCTCCCCATCCCTCCTCCAACACCCTCATTTTTAGACTCAGAAATGGTTTGCTTTATTGAATTAGAAGCCTTAGCTTTTTTTTTCAAAAGGAAGCTTAAAGTCATTAGAGAAGACAGAGCTGCAGGAAGTGGTTTTCATCCTCCTGTGCCTTTCTGCATGGTAGAAAGCCTCAATTTCCCTTTCTTGGTCAAAGGAAATTCCTCCCGACAGCTGGGCGGTTAATGTCCTGTTCTTTGTGGCCCCTAGGCTTTGCTGGCTGCTGCCCTGGGCATGGCTTGGCCTCTTCCTCTGCCCAGTCTGCAACAGGCACCACAGCAAAGACTTTTTAGACAGAAGTGAAAATGCACACCTATCCACTGTCATTTACATGATAAATAAAAAGACTGAGTTTAAATTCAACACTAGTGTCTTAGGCTGTGGTTTTTTTAAATACGATGTTATGAGAATTAAAACTAATCTTTTATCTTATATATTTTTCTGAGATTTTTTTCAAACACAAATATAACATATGGTGTAGCTCATTGTAAGAATATTAAATATAAATAGGGCACAAACTTGAGTATAAGAAGTTCCACCTAAACATGAAGACGAACTTCTTTACTGTGAGAGTGGTAGAGCACTGGAATAGGCTGCCCAGAGAGGTGGTGGACTCTCCTTCTCTGGAGACATTCAAAACCCACCTGGACAAGTTCCTGTGCAACGTGCTCTAGGTAGACCCGCTATGGCGGTGGGGGGGGGGTTGGACTAGATAATCTCCAGAGGTCCCTTCCAAACCCATATGATTCTATGATTCTATGACAAACTAAAACTGTTACTAGATTTTCACTGTGAGGATTTAAAACTATGGAAAGATTTATTCTAGAAAAGAAGTCTTACAACTGAAGTATTTTTATTTCTTTTAATACTATATTCTTGTCTTACAAACACTTTAACCATAAACACAAATGGGCCATGCTAGTAATGATTGTCTGAATTTTTTATTATATTATCCCTGTTTTCATTTTGAAGAGTTTCATGACTCATTAAATCAGTCAACAGTGCGCACACAATAGAATGTCAGGCAAGAGGAAATTATTTAAAAGAGATATAGATTTGTTAATAACAGCAACAACAGAAAACTCACTATTAATGTTAACTTCTCATTAGAAATTGATTTTGTCTTTATGCTGACTGATAAATCTTTTTCTACGTACTGCAGAGTCACTTCTCTATGTCTACATAGCATGCTGTAGTGATCATTGGCCCATTTGCACTCCATGCTGCTCTAAAATGTAATCCCATTTTAACTTGTGAGGGAACAATTTTAACACAAATACAGAAATACTGTGCCAACCTGAAAAAATTTTTATTTCATGCCTTAGACAATTAATCTGTGCAATATCATTTAATCTAAGTATCAGTATTTTGATATAATAAACATTATAAATACAAATCGCTTAGATTAATGTAAAGCCTGGAAGCTGGCAGTGCAATTATCTTTTGGAATGAATTGTCATTCTTGTTTCATTCAAGATAAGTAGCAAAAATTTTAATAATTTTAAATTCCATACAGAAATTTAGAAGAAAAAATCCAAGAGCAAAGATAACAAAATACACAAATAAAACCCTTTTGTATTAATAGTAGTGATTATTTCTTCTCTTAAAAATTTTAGCAATATTTGGCATTGCAAATATTGATGTTAACATAAGAATATCAGAACTTTGTTTCTTGAGTTAATCGTACAAACATTTTAAATAGAAATGGCGGTGCGGAAGCTAACAGGTATTCAGAGAGGTACATTCCTAAAAGAGTTTTAGAGCTAAATATCCAACTCTCCAATGAGTATTATATACTATTACTTGAGGGTCCTGTCAACATTTCCTGAAGGTCACATTAAAAACTCCTTGTACCTTTATAATTCATTTTTCATTTAATTCACATAATTCATTCTTTTCTATAGAAATAAGAATTTGGCAAGTATATAAAGATGTAGAAATGTAAGATAGATTTCTCCTAGTAGGAATTTATGCAAAGGGATAATTGTAATAGGAGTTTGGGGAAAACATTAGAGCACAATAGATAAGACCACAGAGATATTCAGCAAGGATTAAAATAATTGTTGTATATAAGGATTTACTGCATTTATTGTTATTAATGCAGCCTTGAAGAAATGGGATCTAGATAGAAGCACACTTGTGTAAATTGGCTTAGGAGAAATATTCTGTATGCAGGGGATGACTTGGAAGAAAGTATTTTGTATTTCCAGACTGATGCTGTGCCTAGAATTCAGAAAGGGGGATAAATGATACCATGAGATATAAAATAAATGCTTTTTTCAAGTGTTTCCAATAAAAATATCTTAGAAAAAAAGATAAAATGAAGTGTTAGATAGGATTATTACCTGTGGCAGACATGTAGATTTGTTTATAATAGATTAATTTCTGTTTAAACAGTAAATGGAGGTGTTTGTGTAGATCGTGGACTTCTTTAATTCCTTTTTTTTTTTTTTCTAATGGAAAAATCTGGATCTATCTGGATGTAGATTCTCAATTTGTTAGTAAATATCTGAGATATAACCAAAAAATCCATAATCACTTTCAGTTTATGTAGTTTAGTCTAACTTTTAGCAGATTAATAACATCAAACCAAATATTAGAGATTATAGATATTTTTCCAATATATTTAAATTATTGTGAAAAAAATCAATGTAATCAATATGCTGAACAAAAAAGACAGAAGCAGTCATTACATCTGTACTAGGGGAAATTTTAGAGATAGATAGGAGAAGAGCTGTTAAATACAACAGCTGGTGCTGAAGACCTGACCTGCACACACACAAATATTTCACGGTTCGGTTTTGTGTGTGTGGATGGCTGCATTTTTTAAAAAACAAGCAGAACTCCTCAGATTAGCAGTATTCTGATCCCATAGATTGAATTGCCATTTACAACTTTAACAGCTATAATGCATTAATATGTGCAACGCAATGTGAAAATTGCATTAGTTTATTAGTTGAAAGACAACTCCAAGCTCCTTAGGTATTTTTTGTAATCTTTTTCTCATCAGTGTAGCATTTAAATTAGGCAGATAACATCAGATTATTTTATTTTTTTTGCTTGCTTGGAAGAGTAGTTTTTTGGACATTTTTGTCATATTTCTATTATGACATTATAAACTGTTCCAAATTGGATCTATTCAGAAAGTGATCAAATCTGACATCTCAAGAATCACAATATGTTAGCAGCATAGTCCAAAATTATTCTTGCTGCAATTCCTGAAGGATATCTCAGACAGCTACAACTTTTAGTACTGTACATCAGTAACTTGGAAAATTACTGCAACTGTATTTGACAACTATATTTTAAAAACCCAAAAATATTTTTGAAAATTGTTAAATATTTATACTTAACTTCATCTATTTCACTATAAATGTGCTCCTCATAAGTCATGAAAAAAATATATACTTAGTTTTTCAAAAACTGAATGAAAATTCAGGTGTACATTTTAAGATTTCGAGTATAGTAGAAAATATCCTTCAAACTTTATGAACCTGGATGAGCTTTTTTGCAGTTTTCTGACTGAATTAAATAAAGTACTCAGCCAAGAGCAGATGTGTAATGCTGCCATGGCAGTGGGGGCAGGGAAACTGAGTAGTAACATTATTTAGTCAGTTTTCTCGTTCATAGTCTAAAGAATAAAGTCTTTCATTGATTGCAGTACTCATGACTGCTTCAGAATTTCCAAGGCCAATTATTTAACAAATAAATTATAATAAGTTATTCAGACGTTAGGCTGCACAATACATTCAAAACCCAAGGATGACAGAAAATAAATATTCTACAAGATAGAAACAATTCTAAAGTAATAAAATTACAGTTTCAGTGTGACTCCATGAATTTATTTTTTTTTTTTTTTTTATGAGAACGTTTAGGAATTCGCATCCGGAGAAATACAACAGTCCTCATTAAAAAATCACAAAAATCTGCATATGTTGCAAATTTTATTCTCAAGACAGTAGTTCACCGAAAACTAACCAAACAGCATCCTTGTCTTAAGTATGAATATTTGAAATGTAACTTTAAGGGTAACAGAGCTCTCATTCAGGGTTACAAGAGTTCATCCACCTGCAGGTGTTAGCTATTTGCCAGGAGTTTTATACTCCATATACAACTGCTAGAGAGAGGGAGAGAGCACACAACGCTCTCTTAGTGTATCTGAAGACTGGAAACCAAATGAAACTCATAGGGGTTCATGCCCTATTTAGGATATGTATTTTTAAAGGAGTTTGGAAATATCTAACAGAATCCTGGAAAACAACACACATCCACTGTATGCCACTACAGAATAATGAATTATTCAGTAATAAGTTATATAGCCTGGATGAAGCTTGAGTTACAGGGCATTTTGGTGCTGCCCTCTGTGGGTGTGGGTGGGTGCATGTGTATGAGGGAAGTGGGGAGATCCCAGCAAAGGGAAACCCATGCCATAGGGTGTCAAATTCTAGTAGGCTTTTCAGAAAAAATTCATCTTTCCATTTCAATTTTTCTAGTGAAAACCAGAAAAAGGATAGAATGACAAACAATCTTGAAAACAAAAATGGGTTTGGGTATGTTTTTGGTTTTCTTGAGGGTAAAAAAACTTCTAACAACCACAGATAAACCACATAAGACATTAAATCCCACTCTGCCTGGCACACCTTGCATGACTTAACCTGGGTCTGCCAGAGCGCAAGTTCATGGTTCCCCACACACATCATTGCTGGATTTTGAAGGATTTTTTTTTTTTTTTTGAGAGACAGATTTTTTGGTGAAAGTTTGTAAGAATTATTTCTACTAGTAAGTTTATTGGGCAAGAAAAATTTGCTGGCTAAGATTCCCCACTAAAGAAGATAAAATATAAAGTAATTACCTTGCATTTTTAATATGTATATTTTAACATTTAAGAAGGAATGTGACACCCATATTCCAGAACGGCAAATCCCTTGTGTTTACCATAGGAAGGTTAAGTCCAAATTCCTGATATGAATTTCTAATATGTCTTTCAGACAAACAATATTTTTCAGAAAATTTTGTCCTGCCCCTGGACTACCCTACCATGGTTACTTTCTGGAGAGTACTAAACAGATACTAAACATTTTCAGCCTTCCCCAGGTTTAACTTGCTAATCCTTTCCTTATTTGTTTCTAAGTTTCCAACCTGTCTTGATGCATAGAACCATTCCTGGACTTTGGACATTCTTTTTTCTTCCCTGTCTACTTTTCAAAGTAGCCAAAGGCAGCAGACAGCAATACTTTCATTACCTGTCCATATTCTTGTGCTCTTGAGAAAGCTTTTCTGGCTCCTATTAACCTTTCCTCTCCCAGTGTGGGGATTAGGCACTCAATGTCTTTTACTCTAAAATAGTGCTGTTGCTCTGACAAAGGAAAATGTTGCAATTTTATTTTTTTTTTTACCATATACTAACAGCAGAATCAATAAAAAATAGGTATGGAAAGGGTTCTAAAATAGCTGGTTTTAAACAAATTTGTGCATACCATCTTTATCTTTTAGAGGTATAAAGCCTATAATAAACATAACTGCAGGGCTGGTAAAATGCTAAGATTAGAAATTGTTTCTGATGATGACTTGTTACACAAAATGCATTTTGCCATCAACCCTTGTAAACAGCTACCATGCTGATTCACTGATCTTTTTTTCTAACTTTCGTATCAGGAAAAAAACATTTCAGTAATCATGTGTTCTCTGAGGTGCTTTCCAGAATAAATGTACTGTGTTGAATTAAGAATAGGTTAGAAGATCAGTGAACTACAATGGAGGAAGAGGAAATAAAGCAAACTTGACTAAATGTGTTTTCTTAGTCAGAATTTCATGTCTTTTCTAGAAAGCTGACTGGAAAATAAGGTAAATGCACACTGTAATCTCAACGTATCTGTAATGTGAAGATAGTTATATGTTTTGTATACTTAAATGTACTTCCTATAAGTTATTCAAAAGTGTTCTTTACACTTTAACTTTTCAAAAATATATCTATGTGAAAACTTAGTATTATAGATTAGATTACACCACAGCCAGTCCAAGTCATCCAGAATCTCTGGGCCCATTCACTGTATAAAATTGTGTTTCAGAAACATGTTGGTCACCAATAAGCTACTAATTCTCATTTTTCGAATTCTGATGATAGATCAGATAAGGAAATTTCTTAGATGAATCAGTATTATTATATATTTTTTTTTATTATTTTTTTAAAATAAAGATAGAAGGCAGTTGAGACTAGATAATATCTTGATGCTTATCATGTTCCTCAGAGGTCCGTTAGACCAAGACCCTGTTCAAGGAGCAGTTGAACTATTACAAGACAACTATGTGCATACTGCTACATACTGCATATATGTTTATATCAACTGTCATTATGATAGCCACTCATGTCAATCAGAATTTCTCCTTTCCTATCTCTTTAATAGTTCCATCCATCAATCTTGTTTCTCACTTTTCATTATAACCTCTGATTCACATTTACTGCATGGTTTTTTTTTTGTTCTCAGAATGTATTTCAGTTATCCTACCTGCCTCAAGAACCTTAATGAAACTTGATCTTACCTCTAATCTTTCTGTAGTTTTTATAACTTTGGTCTTGAAAAAAAATCTTCTTTAGTGTCACAACTTTTCATGACACTTTCTCTTGTCAGCTTTGTCTCTCTCCTGCTCACATACCATTTTCTCTTTAAAGAGCATGACTATTTTACACTACATTTGCATATTTTTTATTCCTAGCAAACCATTTTAGTTACCATATTATTCACCTGTGGCTCAATAAACTGGTAGCTATTTTCATTCAGTAATTCAGCAAAAAAATGGTTAGCTTCTGTCTTGCAATGAACATTCTTGGTTTGTGCTGGGTTGACAATTTTTTTTGCAGACCCTCCACACCTCAGAGGCTGCCATTCCCTTAACTTTCCTGACATCAAAGTAAGTTTAGATTTCTTATTGCAGCTTATCATGCCAAATTTAAATTCCTCCCTACATTTCTCCTTTAGTTTTCACTCTCCTCGATTCCTCGATTGCATCTTACTGTAAGGATAAAGAAATGTTCAACTGTGTCAGCAGCAATAGGAGATGTTACTTAAAGCCTTGCCACTTTCTGCAAACTGTTCTCCCACAGAGTTTATTGTCCTTTGTCCCCTTTTGCATCACAACCCAAACATGCTCAAGCACCCCTCTCTCCCCCACACACCCCCCCCCCATTTTCTAAAGAAAAGGCATTCAACTTTGCTCTCCAGCAACTTTTTGTGTGTTCTTTCTTTTCAGCTTTTACAGCCACAAAGTATTACAATATCTACCCCTAATTGAATTTACATATATTTTCCAGAAACTATTAAAATGAAGTCCTTAGTATCTTCTGTATATTCTAATTTCCTTCTTTCAATTACTAGCTTCCTAAGCCAACTTTCTTCTTCAATTTTTGTGTTTCTTTTACTTTTCCATCCTTTTTAAACTTTTTTTTTACCAAACCATCACTATTTCAGTTTATCCTAAACATAAAAATACGATCTCAAATCCTGTGGCAATTTTCTCCATGGTTACGAGAGTCCTCTTGGCCTTGTGCATTTTCTGTTTAAATTATTTCTTTTTTTTGAAACCTTTCCATAGAAAACAAATTTACTGTATATTGTTACATGGCAACACATTCCAGCATTGTATTCTTACTGAAAATTTATCACATATAACTTCAGGCATTTGCAGTTTACATATCCTATATTTGTACTGGTAAACCATATCTCTCCTTACAATCACTTCAGAAAAATGACAAGGTTTTTAGGCACTGACCTGTTTCAACTGACTGTTTTGGAAAAAATGCTTTCCTATTTTTCTCTTATTTCTCTCAGCTATAAAAGACTTTATGTGGTTATCTCAGATATTGTCAGATAGTCTCACTCAAACCGTCAAGCTGAGACCTCTGTTTGACTTTTTGATACTTGTTTTACTGGATGTCCAGCTGTAAGCTTAAGTTTCCAAAACCAACCTTTTTCTCACTGTTCCTCGTTGGTACCTTGCTCTCTTCAAAAATCTCTCTTCATCTCTGTCAATCCGGGCTTTTAACTTAGATATGATCTTTAAATTGTATTTCTTACTTGATTCATCACCTCTAAGCTTTGTCTTGACAAGTTTTATTTTTACAACTAAGACAATTTTGAATTTTTATCATTTTAATCTTTCTTGGCATAAAATTGTTTTCTCCATCTCAAATGCAAAGACATTCAAGATGTCAATTCATAATTGACTGTTATAATTTTGATGATATGAATTCCCTCTTTTTATTTCTCTGTTGAGTTCCCCTCCCTATCCTATCATAAATGAAAGTGGAGACAAAAGTCTTCACAGTATATCGACAATATTAACATTTCTCCTTCACTATCAAGGATTCACCTTGCACTTCCCACTTACAAAGTACTTCCTTCTCTGTGTCCCCAAAGGCAATTATCTATAGGTCACAATATCTTATTATTTGCTTCTGATCTATAACATAATAATCATAGTTCTATTCCAGATGCTTTTTCACCCTTATGTGGCAAGCTACTTAGAGAAAGAAGAGCTTTTCTTCAGTCTACAAACACCTGTTAAAAGGGTCTGAACAAAATCTTCTATTATGAGAAAAAAAGTAAAATATATATTTTAAATGCATAATTTTGGGGTGCATACTTTGTATAACAGGAAAGATTCAAACCAAAAGATTCATTCCAAGACAAGGGGAAGCATTAGTTAGCTCTCTTCCTCAGTGGATGTTTCGTGGCCTGTGGTTAAGTGGATTAGCTTCATTTAATTCATATCTCTCAGGCCTACATATTAAATTCTCAATTGATATCTAAAAATTACGTTTGATTTAGAAACACTTACAAAATAAAATCTATAGGTATTCTGTGAGTTGTACTATTATGTTATGGCAATTACTTCCATATAAATATGGAAGGTTGAAATTAATGAAATTATTACTTTCTTTGGAATGTTTTTTACTATATGTATAAATTCACTTTTATCACCATCACAAATTTTTTTTCACAGATGGTCTCTTCACTTCTAATCCTCAGTTTGGCTCCTGAACAGAATACACACACAAGTTCTTTTATTTAATATTTAATCTCCTTCCCTAACCCCAATCAGAAACCAACTTTTGAAAAATAAGATTAGAAAGTATATAAAAGAGTATTTTATATGTTCATTAAAAGCCTTCTATACGTCATTTTAACTACTAAGAGACCAGCAAGGAAAACCTGGACAGTCATACCCTCTTCCATGAACTTGTGGATTCTCACACAGGTAATTTTGCAATCTTTTCTACTTCAGCTGTCACAAACCTTTGCCAACTGCAATAGTCTATACATACAACAACATATAAGTTAAAAGTACTTCATTTCTATAAACTGCATCTTTGTCTCTCAAGATGATTGAGTAAACAAGTGGGAGATGATAAAACCCTCTCAACATTATTTAGACAAAAAGTTCATAAAACAAAAGATGTGCAACAAATTTTCATTTTTTTTTCTTCTTATCAGAGCCCAGTTATAAATATTTATAAATAATTAAACTCTAATAATATCCATTCTGTATGTACTGCAAGGAAAAGAATCTTAAAATCTTAGATTTCAAAATAAAAATAGGCTTAATTATAAAAATACTTTGTTAGAGGCAAATAGACTCATGAGAAATAAAATAAGAACAGTGATTGTGATATTGTTTGATTCACAGACTTATCAAATCTCTCTTTTAATTATACAGAATATACTGATAAATAAAACCATGCAAGATATTGTATTATTATTACATTAATGAGTTTTTATAAGATTTTTTCTCTTTTATCAGCTAAAAAAAGAAATGCTTTAATTTTCATGATGCAGTTCTTAATCTGCATTTTGGTTGAATCAGAAACTAGGAATTCAGGAAAAATTAATCATTCTTTGAGATTCACCATTTGATCAACTTCAAAAATGATATCATGTAGAGAAAAAAAAATTGTATTTTATATATTTGTTCTTTCATCATTATTTTCCAGGGTTTTTCTTTAGTTTTTTTGTTTAGTTTGTGGGGTTTTAGTTTGTGGGGTTTTTTAAGTATAGCTATGCGTACAGCAATTCTGCTTTGCTCCTCCAAAAGAAGTATGGGAGCTGAAACTCATTAATCAATCATCAAGGAGCTGTGCTTTACATCGTGACATTGGACATGCTAGCCGCTAATCAACCAAAAGCACTGTAGGGGCATTTAACTCAGTTTGAGGTCTAGGAAGGAAAACCATACATTAGTCAGAGGTGTCTGGAACTCAAGGGTCAGGAAGACAGATTGCATGAAGAAGTAGAAAATTAAAGGAGTCTTAAATTCTGACATGGATGCAATAACTTCAGAGAAATGAAAAGTGTGGAATAACCGTAATGGAAACTTTATTTATTGACCAAAATCCACTGTCAAACAAGTTTCTTATCTTAGTGAGATACTGGATAATAATGATCTTCAGATGTATTTGACCCTGGTAAATTTAAGCTTGTGACCTGAAGGTGACAAAGTGTATATCCCAAATGAGTTCTTGAAGACTGCAATTTGGTTCTGGGAATTACTTTTTTGAAATAGATAAAAGCATAATAAACTTTGCATGACATAAATGGGGATCACCCAATAAATGCTAAAATGTTGATATTCAGCAACTGTTTTAGATAAAAAGAAAAAATTAACAAATTGAGATGTGGTAATTGTATAACAGAAGTATTAGACACAAGTCAAGAAGCATTCATAAAGCCACCAGCTATATTCCAAATATTTCTTTTATACTGCTACTTAGAAATACTTTACAAATTCAAAGCAAAATTATTTTTTAAAAAGTAGTACAAAGCAAACAGTCTAAATGAGAGGCATTTTGATGAACCATCATTTCAGACTGCCTATATTATGCATTTCTATAACTCCTGAAAAAAGATTCATGGAAGGGATTTAGCTTCCCTTTTTTGTTTTTATTCCTCCCAAATATCTTTAAGTGGCAAATGGAAAAAAAAAACAACAAACCACCATCTCCCTCCCAAAAAACCCCAGCAAAACTTCCAGCTACCACCCATTCACTTCTGTCTTCTTCTATAATAATCTACATAGAAATACTCATGATTATATTATATAGCTATTTTAACAAATGAAAGTAATTATATTAACAGAGTGATTGCAGTAAAAGCTCCACACTAAAGGATCTCTTAAGGAGAAAGCTTTTTTGGCTGTGTTTTTCTTTTAACATAAAGGCACTTCCAGCATAATTACCATCAGGACTTTAAAGCAGGTAACAAATCATTTCTGGAGGTGGGCAGGTATCAGGGTTTAGAAAGACTTTCTCAAACTCATGGGTTAACTCGGTATTTTGACCTGGCAATATCCAGTCTTTTACTGGGAAAGCCTAGGCAGTGTCTTACAGAGGAAGTCAAGGGGTTCAGATGGCTATTCCTTTGCATGGTATGACAGTACCTTGAAGGATATTGCCAAAATCATAGAAACATAGAATGGTTTGGTTTGGGCGGGGACACTTTACACTAAACCAGGTTGCTCAAAGCCCCATCCAACCTGGCATTGAGTACCTACATGCCAGTGTAATAAACCTCTTACAAAGCAGGCTTCAAAATCAAGGTTCATTTAAAGTATAGCTCTATAATGGCACCAGGTAACTTGTCCAACTTGAAAGCACAAACAAGATTGATGCATTATGAAATAATTTTGGGTCCTCTACAGTTTTAGTGAGTAAAGAAAAGCAACCCATTTTATGTAATTTTTTTCATAATGAGTGTTCTCTACATGTGTGTTTTAAAAAAAGTCACTAAAATATAACTGGTAAGTTTGTATACATAGACAAAATTCTAGGTCTCTCTCTCATCACTCTTCTTCATTTATTAGGCCTCTTCTTATAACTATGCCTCTATGTTACACATCCAAATGAGCTTTACAGGAGCAGTTTTATAAAAGTAACTACTCTCATAAATGTTCTTGGCAATGACTTGTCACTCTTACTTTACCAAACAGTAAAATAGCAAGTGGGTTTTTTGTTGGTGACTGTGGTTTGAATCACACCCTAGGATGATTCAAAGTTTTAATTGACTTCTTCTGATGGAACTTCAATGAGAAACAGATACTTGGGTAGGCCATTGCTTTCAGCAAGCATTTCATTTGACCAAACAGTAAACTCTCTGTCATGAAGTCATCATTCCCTGTAAACTCCTCAAATAAAAACCAGTGGGCTTTTCAGTCCCCTTGAAAAGCACATTATCACTCAATCTATGCTGTGGCTTTATCAAAGCTCTGAAAGTCACGAAAGGTACACCTAGGTATCCTTTGCTCTGCCTCTGTTTTACAAGCACCAAGCACTTTTTTATTGCACAGCAAACAACTGTAAAAGAAAAAAGTTTACAACTCATCACACTACTAGCATTTATTTCTCCAGTCTGCGTTTCACTACTGCCTCCAGTATTTGGAAAGTTTCATAAAAATTTAGTAATCCCTCTATTAAACCAGGCCCTCTACACCAGCACAACATTGTCTTCCAGAATTTCTTGCAGCTTAGGAGGTCTCTCCCATGTTCTTACAAATGAATTTCCATTTAAGTCGATATTATTTACATCCTCAAGATACAGAGGTGAAAATACTAAGAAAATATATTTCTTAAATAAAGTATCTTTACATGATAGATTTATGAACATTTACAGAGTTCAGCCAAAGCTCAACAATATTAACATTTGTCAGCTGAGTTGTGCTAAAAATTAGTAACTACTTCACCTTCCCAAGTCTTAGGAGACTTTGTTATGAAGAAAGTCTCATATAAATATATATGGAATATATCTATGAAAATATCCCTCATATATATGGAATATATATCCCTGAATTAATTCACAAATTAAAATCTTTCACCAACTATAAAGACAAAGATTTACTTAATGGTTACTGTCACATTAATGCACTTTACAAACTACGAACAAAGGGGTCAAACTAGCATTCAGAGAGAAAACATGTTTCTTTAGTCATTACTAATGAAAGGTCAAATGAAGTGCATGTTCGAGTTCCTGTTTGGGTGGGACTGAAGAACATGGCATATGTGTCTCCATTTATTATAGTGGGTGCTCTATAATGCATTTGTTTAAAAGATTTATTCCATCTTTGTTAAAAAAACAAATGTTTCTCAAAAAAGACACTATATGATATTATATTATTGAAGGGGTTCTAGTTCAGAGAATGTGAATGGTAACAAACTCATCAGTGCCTCCCTATCATCTTTAAGCAGAAGAATTATAGTGAAGGAATATTTTTTTCTGTGCCTTATCTGCAGTCTTGCAGGAAGAGGACTATGGCAGACCTAATTATATTCACAATAAACTTAGAGGAAAGTGGTTCAGAGGTGAAATTTTCATTAAAACAATTACTCATATCTCCATATGCTAATTCACATACAGATACTGAACTGTAGAATGAGGAGTTCCTAAAATGTGTATCAACTGTATTTGAGTGTTAATGAGCTTTCTGAATAGTTGTCATGAGAAGTTATGTACTAAGAAATTTGATAAATCCCAATGACAGAGAGAAATAGACTTATTCAGAGAGTGAACCTTCAAATTATACTTAAAGCATGACATTTCCCTCCATGATGTATCCAAATTATCCATTAACAAAGGTAAGTGGGAACAATCTGACACCAAATGTCACCAGCAACAGTAATAAAGATCATTAGCTTGTTAATGTTATACTAAGCACTTGTGCAACATAGGATGATATTACTTGCATTACATGGTAAAAGAAGGGTGTGGTTTTTTCATTGATTTTTTTGTATGAAATGATTCAGAACAATAAAACATCAGGAGGAGGGGAGTTGTTTAATAGTGAATATTTTATAGTAGAAAAAAATTATTATACTAGTACTTCATGTCCACAAGTTAAAATTGAAGAAAAAATTTTCAGTTTAAAAACTTCTGCAACTTGAAGTTGAAAATTTGTTAACATTTTCTTCATTATTACCTTGAATAGTATTTAGCGATATCTAATATTTCAGGGCAGCATACATTTTTTTATCACATTTGAAATTCAGGTCTAATAGTTATTTCTCATTGTCATGACTAGGACATTACAAAGTTTTGCATCTCCCTTCAAATCAAGTAATCCCTTCAGCCTAGCTGATATTGCAAAATCTGCTCCGGGCATATTTTTTTTTTAGCACCATAAATGAGATAGCGTTCATTTCTCTTGCATACTTATGCTGCATATGAAAGTGAGGAACGTTTATAACTATTGCTGAAATAAAGTGATGGTAAAAAGTTTAAATTTAACCTTAAGAAAAGTAATGCAACTATTTCTATATTTTCACACATATTAGAGATGCTTACAAAATACAGAATGTCAGCAAATGTCTGTTTGAATTCAAAGAAGGATTAAGGAATCCTGATGTCCTTAGCTGTACATCTATGACCAAAATGATAAATGAGATTAGATTACCAAGAGGAAGGGAAATACATCGTTTCTACATTTGTAAAATTCTTTGTTATTTTCAAATGCATATCAAATTACTGAAAAATGCCATTTCAAAAAATAAAATAATAGCTTATAAATTTTATTTATTTATATATGTATTTTATTATTTTATTTATTTATTTTTACTATTTATTTATTTATATAACCATTTAGGATCAGATCTTCAAATGCAATAGGCATCTAATATTAAACTGATTAAGCAACCAACACACATTAAATATAGACTTAAGTGGAAGTTAGGCATCTCAATATCTTTGGGGATTTGAGCCATGGTAAACAATAACTGAGCAAACTAAATGAAATTCACAATGTCAATCAGAGACAGGTATTCCAGAGGAATTAAAAAAAAAACCAACAAACCAACAACACTGTGGACTGTGATAAACACTGTTACTTTTTCCACAAAAATCAGCATTCTTATTTTAGGGAATCTATTGTGACCCCTTAAGCACAAGCTCAGGCTGAAACGTGGTTTCCTTGAGTGATTTATATCTTTGGGAGGAAGCAGACAGACAAATTTCAGAACTGACCTGCAGGCTCAACATATGTAGTAAATTCTCTATACTCATCTGTGTTGAAAGTATATAGCTTTGGTCTTGTTTAAAAAGATAAATTGCTTTTCCTCACCAACCTCCCCTACATTTATGCCTGCAAATCAGTGGTTAATATCTATGATCTCTCTGCTATTTTGATTCTATTTTATTTTGCATTAAAAATGTATTTTGTCTGAAAGTGTTCTATATAGGTACACAGGTATTATAAATTTCTGCAGTACTGCTAAGGTTGTGTCTTCTGAAGATCAGTGCCACCAACACAGACTTAAAAGACTTTGAAGTCACCGGTGAGACTAAGTCGCCAATAAGAAAAACATTATTTGCACTTTTCAACAAAACTGCTATAACTGTGACACAGCTAAGGTACACCTCTCAGATCACTGAATGTAACCAAAACATGCCATGCTTTCCACTGCTGGAGAGATGATATATTGACTATTTCACTTGCTGCTCTAATTCTCTTTGAAATACTTGGAAAAGCAGTGAATCTGAAAATGATTAAACAATAGATCATAAATAACTGATAAGCTATATTTATGTATATATACATTTACCAATAGCTTGCAATCAGAGTAGACATTTATGTTAATAAATATAAACTCTTGTACATCCAGAGGAAGAGGAGAGGGGAAAGGGAGAAAGGGAAGGAGGAATCATTTCATTTTCTACTTTAGTAGAACATACAGCTTTCTCTGGAATGAAATGAAGCAATTAACAACAGTTCACAGAACTGCACAAGACCGGAAGTGAATGCTACAGCAAATTAAAAATGCAGGGGATAATTACATTCAGCAGACTGTAATTACTTCTACTGGAATCCGTCCAGAGCACAGGGTCCAACTCAGCAGCTCAGTTAGTCTAAAATCTGGCTGCAGAGAACAAGTGCCTGGGGTGACAGTGCTGAATACTAGCTTTCACACTGTGGCTACTGACTCCTGAGCTCAGAAATAGCCCCATAAAGCCTGGCCAATAAAGCCTGTGACCAGAACGGGGCAGCAAAAAATTATCATCAGTGTCTATCAGGCAATGATAAAACCTCATCTTTTTATTTTTTTCAGGCACATACTTCCTTTCTGTGCATCAGCAAACTAAATGATAACTGTCACAATTCAAAATTGCTTCAGTTAATAGATGTTGCACCTGTTTGATAATTTCAATCAAGTTACAAAAAGCTGCCACTGATATAACTTCCTCTTCTTCCAA
This sequence comes from Scolopax mira, assembly GCA_004320125.1. NCBI lineage: Eukaryota > Metazoa > Chordata > Aves > Charadriiformes > Scolopacidae > Scolopax > Scolopax mira. The sequence continues at coordinate 78,652 of BJBW01010885.1, forward strand.
CTGGCATCACCAAAATTCTGGAAACTATTATATTGGCAATGAAGTTTAACCTGATATTTTTTAAATATAACTGTCAGACAATTATCTTATGACATTTACATCTTAGTTGCCCTTTGTATGGCTACCTAATGTCTGTAAAGATCTCTCCAAGTAAAAAAAAAGGAATATAAAAAGTTCAGACATAACCCAAAGTCAGAAGATTTTGTGCTTTTCTACCTGCTTTTGTATTTACTTCTCCCTAACCTCAGCAGCCTTTCATTAAGTAAGTGAAAAAGATGAGGCAAGAAGAATGGCACAGCTCAATGCTCAACAAAGTCAAGATTTTGGGATTGACACTCGTGATCCACATCTATTCATTTTGCCATTTTTTGTTCATTAATACATTTTCAAAGATTCACAGACCAGCTGAGCCTGTGAGGCACTTCTGGAGAATACATGGTCCAAGCCTCTGCTCAGATCAGGGACCATGACAGTAGGTTGCCTAAGGCCACATCTAGTTGAGTTTTAAATAGCTCCTAGGATGAAGACTCCACAGCATCTCTGGGCAACCTGTACCTGTGTGTGACCACCTGTGCAGTGAAGATTTTTTTTTTTACATTCCTAGGCACCACTGGTAAGCGTTTGGCTTTGTTGTATTTACTCCTCAATCAGATATTTTTGCACATGGATAAATCCCCCTGAGCCTTCTTCAGGCTGAGCAGTCCCACCTCTCTCAGTCTCTCTTCATGTGTAAAATGCTCTAGATCCATAATCTTTGTGGCCATTCACTGGGCTTGCTCCAGTAAGACCATGTCTCCCTTGTACCAGTGAGCCCAGAACTGGCTTTAGTTTCAAGAAAAGAAGTAAAGTTGTTCTGTCACAGCCATCTGAGAAGTCACCACAACTTAATGTTATGGTCTGAAAACAGCAACAACACACATAAAACACTGGAGCTGAAATTCCTTCTCACTGTCAGTAAAAATACCATAATATTCTACTGAAGAGTTTTCTAAATAAACAAACATATTTTGTACATAACTAAGTTCTTAAACTAAGTTTCTGTTTTTGTTAACTACAATTACTCATTCTACTGTGAATCTGTCTTAATTTTGTAACTTTCTTCTGGCTTGCCCCTTAATGGGAAAGCTATTTGAGTACTGCTGACTTTGAATATGCCACTATATATGTAATTACTTATTCAAACCTCCCTGATGTTTTTTTTTTTTTTTTAATGCAGAAAAAAATATTTATAAAAGAAAAGGCTTAAAGGGTATTCAGTCTGAAGATCTATTAAACTGTGACAGTTTTATGAGTTTTCCTCCAATTTGTTGCTGAGGTAAAAGAATATTTATAATGAACATTGAATGGGTTTGTCACTGTAAAAATATATTGATTATATGATCCCTGAGGGTTTATTAATGTGTTTCAAGCTTGCATTTACTAATAAAATCACAAAAGTACCTACATCATTTTCTCATATAAGCCCCAGTGCTTGGTTTGCCTTTAGTCTCAAAAGTTTCAGTGTTTCCAGAAAAATAAATGGGTTTGAGAAGGAATGGGAAAGGTAAAGGGATAGAAATGCTTGTTATAAAGTAACCATACTTATGTACATAAGAACAATATCATGTTTATTCAAAAAACATTGGCAGAATTAATTACCGTGAGATCTGTAAGTGCCTGTAAGAATTACCATAAGTGCCCATAAGAAATTAGGTGGTTAATTGATTCAACTATGGAAAGCTTTTCTTTCCTTTACAGGATAGATCTAGCACAGAGTATTTTGGAAAACACAGTAGGTATAAGGATGTTCTGCCCTATGTGAACCACTTTGACCTACATAGGGGAATGTATTTATGAGAAGATGCAGAGCTGGAGCAACAAGGTCCATTTCATGCCCTTTTGAATATCATCATCGGTATGACAAAGCATAAGGAAAGTCAGTTCCACTGAGGGATTTCAGACACTTTCAGTCATCAGCCTCAGGGAGAGATGCTGCAGACTGGAATTCCTCAGTGAGTGGGAGCTAAGTGGCAAAGACGAAATAAAGAGGGGGTGGAGGAAAGGAAAAAAACACACAAGGGAAAAATAGAGGAAGAGTTTGAAAACTAGTATTAGGAATGTTGCTGCTAAACATATCTGTAACAATTATGGGAAATTTCTTTGATGTTTTTAAAATTATCTCTCATGGCAAATTTAAGCACAACTACTGAAGACTTTATGTAACATTTCAGGATGGCATGGAAACAGTTTAAAAATGTCAGAGAGCTCTAGCTAGATTTCAACTCTGCTGTGTTTTATGACTATTTGGGAGCTGTTTCTGGTATATACCAAGTCATCATACCATGCCATACCCTTACTGGAGCCTATATGTCCTCTGTGAGAACAGGGAGAGTTATGATGCTCTGTATCGACAAGAACCCATTTTCCGTAGGTGGTTCTAGAGTATCCTCAAAAAAGTTAAAACTTCTATCTAATATGAGCTAATATAACTCATGTTCTTACACATGTATTACAATGGTTCCATATAAAAATAATGTCACTACATAAAGTATTGGATTCACTTTTACCTTCTCTGAAAATACCATACAATTCCATTTGGTACTGTGAATTTGATCATATTTTCACTGTGATATTTGATCATATTACTCAATTTACAGTAATTCAGCTCTCGTAAAGGTTAACAAATCATACATACATTGTAATCATAATGATAAATCAACTGTTTATACTATCTTTAAGATAGCACTAGTATAATGGAAATACTTTATAATTCATTGCACTTCTACTAAAATAACTTCATAATTTCATTTGAGTAATTAATGAGAGTAGGGAAGCTGTAGATTAGGAGCTTGACAATATGAAATATAACGTACACTAAGAAAATAATAGTATCGCTCAAAACCCATGTTCTTGTCTTTCTGTAAACATACCTGAGAAAGAGGACCATCCTGATAGTATTCAAACCTTCCATAGGCTCTTACATTCTGAAAATGTAGTCATTGCTCAGTACTTCTCAGTTCAGTCACGAGACTCTCCTCCTATCCACTTAAACAGTAAAAAGCACTGGGAAGGTATAGAATATCTTTTCTATTTCCTTTAATATGGAGCTAGATCCTTAAGAAATCTTAGTAATTTAATGTCAGGAACTATACATGCAGAGACAACTATTTGGAAATCTGGACATTGGATTGCAATCACCTGTAGACTGCTTCATGTTAATCAGCACAATGAGTTTAAAATGATGCTGATAGAAACATTCCAGGGATCTTGAGTAGGAAACCAATGAGGAGTTATGTGGGATTCAGCCATTGGTGTATTATTTTATGGCAGGTTAGGAGCATCTAAGCTAATTATTTTGTCTTGCGGGGGGCAGTTGATAATATCCCCTTTGTTTTCAATTATTTTTACATTTAAAAAAAAAACAAAACCAAAAAACCAACAACCAAAACCCAAACAAATAAGAGACCTCAAAACCTTTTGTTTGTTTCCCTGAGAATGTTTTGTATTTTGTTGGGAGAAATGAAACTGTGTAACTGATTTCAACACATAATTGTTCAAAAGAATTCAACAAATGAGTGACAGTTGCTCTAAATCTGTAAAACAGTCTCTTTTTTTATAAGTATGACACTCTTAAACATTCATGCCAGTACCTGAACTCAGCTTTTGCAATTTGCTTGATTCCACTAAGAAATATACATTGTTTAGTGTTCCAGGAGGTAGATATACAGGAGACAGCAGCTGAAAATATGAAATAGGTGTTCAGTGGTTAAGAAGAAAAACTAAAGATAGCTAGATTAAATTAAAATTCTTGTGCTCATACAATCGTCACCAGATGACTATTAAGGAGTGATAACTATTAAGGGGTAATGACTAAAATTCAGGTTGTTTATGAACTATCTTTACTCTACTGAATTCTACTATTTTATTCTACTGAAAAAAAATTGAAGTTTTTGTATAGGACCTGGGGGTGTTGGTCGACTGTCGGCTGAACATGA